>JACEIK010002824.1:111794-192393 GCA_018107945.1 Datura stramonium
CTGTCCAGAATAGTACCTACCCGTCCCTTAGCTTACATTACAACCCATTAAGTCCTACTTGATCTTACGTTCATACATTCTTAAATTAGTGGAGTAAAACGCTAAGGGCAAGCTTATGGGTCACTACATGATGCATGTGAATTTTTTGTGAGAGCGAGTGTAATTCTATTCATATACCCATACATGTTGTGATTTGAAAATTTGTGAGTAAAAAGGGGTAACTCTCTTGTTGTGAGTACACATGTTTAATGAGAGATAACATTCATGGCAGATTTCTTGATTGGTTGATTTGTATGAGTTTGCTAAGATTGAGAGTCAATTCTTGAGGGAAGGAAGTCTTAATGGAGTTGTATATCATTTCATTGATTAAATCGTGCATGCTCTATTTTTAACTTGTTATCTTAAATAATCAGTATATCCGTAACTTGAATTATCTTGTTAAATTATTTATGTGTGAGTCTTCATTCACATGAGATGTAAAAGGGTTCTTCGAGGACGAACAAGGCTTTAAATATGGGGTAGGTGATCTCGGGAAAAATAGCATGCCCGAATGATGTTTTATAACTTAGTTTTTTTGTGTTTATCCACTTAATTCTATGCATTCTGATGTATTCTTATGTAAATGTGAATATATACTAACCAACATGATTAGTTCTTGTTTTTGTAGGTTTAAAATGAATTTGAGGAACTAATCTATGATTTGGTGAAGTAGAGGAATGGAATCGGAAGAGAATTACAAAAGTCGGCAAGGAACCATGCCTTGGCAAGGCTGGTCGCGCTAGGTAGCGCACGCTGTGCGTGTGCCGCGCCCAGCGCCGTGCCACGCCAATGCCAGGCGCGAGAAGAAGGCAGCAAGCAGGCCACCTGCGCGCCAGCGCCGTGCCACGCCAGGCAACCTGCGTGCCAACGTCGTGTCACATGGGCCATCACGCTGCACAGGCAGCGTCCACGCCGGCCATCACGGCAAGCCTCGGCCTAATGTCATTCAAAGGCGATTTCCAGTGTGCATCCGCGATTCCTCCGTGTCACAGAGGCAGTGCTTCGTGATACACTCTTTGACATGGAGCCATTCCACGACAAGCATAATTTGGTACAATTCTCATTTACTATAAATAGGTCCCTTATCTCCTAAAATCATGGAGTCACGATTTATTTCTGAAAAACTGCCAAGGAGTGAGGGAGAAGTGGGAGAACTCACCTAGGGTTCATCAATTTCATCTTCTCTTATACCAATTATTTTAAGTATGTTAGTTTAATTATGTTTTCTTGTAATTATACGAACATGAGGTGCTAGAACCCTCCCTATAGGGTTGAAGCCACAAGATATGATTGTGATTTTGCGATTTTGTTTTGCTTTTAAGTTATTGATTGTTGTTTTGTCTTGCATTCATAATTATGGTTGTTTTTATGATTTATCACCATGAAAACACACACGTTACGTGTAGATAAATGCTTGACAACGCAAACCTAGGCAAGAACAATAAGAATGTAGGAAGCAAGTTCTTGTCTTTTGATAAGATTTTGTGCTAAGGATAGGAATATACCAAATACCTTGCTTGGTTGATAAAATGGGAAGATAGAAAGACACCAACTTAGAATCGTACTCCACCACTTGTAAGAGTAGTACGTAGTGAATTGCCCACGAACTAGAAACAACATCCTCGCTCAACAATGTAGTGGTGAGGCTAGTTTGTCGTGTTTAGAGGTTCGGAAGACCATGAACATGTAATTCTAATTATGTGAGATGACAATTGATAGTTTCATACTTTAACCATTGCAAATTGTAGTATCGCATGATTATCCGGCTTTAACTCTAGTTGCTCCTTGAATGAATTCAGAGTATTTCATTGACCACCCCTAGACTTAATTAAACATTATCGAAAAAAGTCTAAATCAACACTTGTGAAAGTTAATATTACACTTGAACTTGATAGTTAGCTGAATTGGTCCATTCCTTGTGGGTTCGACATCCGACTCTTAAAAAGGAACACTATATTACTTGTACAACCCGTACACTTGCGGGCACCATCACAACTGTGTACTTTGAATCGGAGGTAGTCATTCCATCAGTTTTTGATTTAAATGATCGATATTTGAATATGATAATTGCATATCTCTGCTTTTATGTGTGTTTTCCAACATTCGGGGACAAATTTACCAAGGGGGAGATATTATTGTACCCCGGAAGCCCAAAGATCAGACCTGAGAGTTGAAACGGGGAAAAAGTGAAAATTTTGCAGCAGACTTAGAATGAGTCGTGAGAAGACTCGTGAGGGCAGCCCACGAGTCGTGAGGTGACTCGTGAGGTCAGCCCACGAGTCGTGAGGTGACTCGTGGGGGAGGCCCAGGTATTAGTGAGAAGAACTGGAGAAGTGAAACCCCAGGGGCATGACCACGACTTTTGGTCAGGCCCCACGAGTCGTCAGGTCAGCCGTGGGGAGGGGAAATAAAGAAAGAAAAGAAGGAAGGACAATGGATATCACAGAAGGTCCGCATGAGTTGTGGTCAGCCCCCATGATTCATGAGGTGAGTTGTGATCAGGCATGAAGTTGATTTCGCCAAGGAAAGGCAGTGTACTTCACGGGTGGTGACCACGACTCGTGGTCACCAGTAACGAGTCGTTGGGTTGCTCGTGATGAGCCTAGAAGATCAGTTGAAGAAATGCACTTCACGGACTACATGACGAGTCATGCCCCCCAGTGGCGAGTCGTCAGGTCACCTGTTAGGGCCACCTGGCAGTTATTTTCTACAAATTTAGTAAGTGCTTTTCCGTAATTCCTAAGTTCCTAAAGCCTAAACTATGACATTTTGGGTTATGAATAGTGGCCTTTTAAGGGGTTAAGTTCATTTTAGACAGTTGTTCATTCATGCATGCAAGGTAGACAAGTTTGATAGGATGATCAAGTTATTGTTCCTCAATTTCCTTCAATTCTCTATTGGGCATTCAAAGAAGGGTTAGAATTAGCTACCAACAGGTATGTAGGGTTATGAATGGGTTATTTCTTTCACACCCATGCCAAATCCCTCTCTAATGTATGAAATTCTATATCTAATCTATGGGGTTTAACCCCAAATGCATGAATCTTCGATTTCTATACATGGGTATGATATGATTATGATTCTACTATCAAATTATGAAGCATGGGCAATTTTTATAATGTTTTCAATTAAAAATCATGTTTCTAGTTTATTGAATTTAAAAGCCCATTGTTGAGATGTTTATGAAAGATGAGATTTGTGATGAATATATGATGATGATGAGATATTATGATGAAAAGCATGATTTAAAGCTACCCATGTTTACTATCATGTTTTCGATGAGAATTGAGCATTTCTAAGTATGATAATGCTTTGGTCAATGCCCACATGTTAAGTATGAATGATTATTTTTCCCGAATTGAGCTTTCCACATTGCTTTGGAGCGAAGACTCCAAATTAATATTTCAGCTTGTGGTATGTTTTGAGTTAAATCTTTCTATGCATAACTTACCACATGGTTTTGGAGCAAAGGCTCCTAATTATGTTTTCATCTTGTGGTGTGATTTGAACTAAAGCATCTCATATGCATGATTTCATATTTGAGATGTATTTGATTACTGAGCTTCGTCAATAGATGGTGTTGAGATTCGTTATAAATGATATAAAGCATATACATATTTTTGGGAGTAGTGTCTAGCACCGAGTAGGCTAAGGGTCGATCACCCTATGCCTTAGAACTACGTGCCAATGTAGGTTGATACTATTATATATTACTTGGGACCTCTCTCGTGAGCTATCCCCGTCCCTATTGGCCCATGAGCTTGATATCGATATCATGGTATCATCGTTAGCCCTGGAAAGGCTGTGGACGACTCTATCCACTTGAGTGTGATAGCTGGGACCACGTAAGCTCTATCGTGGTATGTCGGTTAAAAGATGAATCTCCCATTGTTCCTCATTATCTTAGATATGCATATTCATTACTCATGAGATTTATGTAAATGCATGTTCTAAAGCAGGTTTGACTCAATGTTCATCTTTTCTCATAAATGTCAAAATTTATCTTTGAGTCAATCAATTCAATTTTGATGTTATGGAGTTATGTTATGTCATGTTATGAAGAGATCATGATTTCATAAATAATGCATGCAAGCCCTACTCTCAAACTATTGATGTTACTTATTACTTTATTCATTGTATTTAAATGATTTTACTACCTAAGCTATTTTACATACCCTGCATACTCGGTACATTCCATGTACTGACCACATACTTTCTATGTTGTATCATTTCATGATACAGGACCCAGCTCTCAGCTTCAGCCCCGCTCTTAGTCAGCCTATTAGAGTTAGCGTTGCATTGTTGGTGAGTCCTCATCTTCCAAGGACTAGACTATTCAGCTTTTTCTATATATATTTCAGTTTCAGCTTGTTAAGTTAGTTAGGGTTTTGTCGCATCAACTCATCATGTTTAGAGGCTATTCATGCATATGTTGTATTTAGCTTTGTATTTCAAATTCTTATGTTACATTCAAATTAGACTTCCGCTATGATTGCATTGTTGATTATTCAATTTCTTGATTGAGTTAGATGTATGATTATGCCATGGGTCGACTTGGGGTCTCTCGGGGCTCCTTGTCCCGTGTTGCGATCCGGGCCTCCGTTCGGGTTGTAATAGTTACCATCAAGAACAGGTATCCTCTCCCAAGGATTGATGATTTGTTTGACCAGCTTCAGGGTGTTACGTGCTTTACGAAGATAGACCTCAAATTCGGATACCATTAGCTCAGGGTTCGGGAGAGTGACATCTTGAAGATAGCCTTTAGGACTTAGTATGGTCATCACAAGTTTCTAGTTATGTCTTTTGGACTAATGAATACTCCTGCAACTTTTATGGATTTGATGAATAGGGTGTTCAAGCCATACTTGAATATGTTCATGATTGTGTTCATAGATGATATCCTCATATACTCTCGGAGCAAGGAGGAGCATTCCGCTCATTTGAGAGTGGTGCTACAAACTCTTAAGGATCGCCAGTTATTTGTTAAATTCAGTGAATATGAGTTTTGGTTTAACTCAGTGGCTTTTTTGGTCCATGTGGTGTCAAGTGAGGGTGTACATGTGGACTCTCAATAGATAGAAGCGATGAAGAATTGGCCTAGACTTGTGAATCCTTTGGATATCATGAGTTTCTTGGGTTTAACTTGTTATTATAAGAGATTTGTTGAGGGGTTTTCATCTATTACAGCATCCTTGACCAGATTGACCCAAAAGAAAGTAAAGTTTCAATGGTCGGAGGCATGTGGAAAGAGCTTCCAAGAGTTGAAGACTCGACTCACCTCAGCACTAGTGCGAACCCTACCTGAGGGTACCAAAGGGTTTGTGGTATATTGTGATACTTCGAGGATCGGCCTTGGTTATGTACTGATGCAGCATGGTAAGGTTATAGCATAAATGCTTCCAGGCAGCTGAAGGTTCATGAAAAGAATTATCCGACTCATGATCTTGAATTAGCAGCGGTAGTATTTGCCTTGAGGGTTTGGAGACACTACTTGTACGGGGTCTATGTGGATGTTTTTATGGACCACAATATCCTATAATATGTGTTTACATAGAAGGATCTATATCTACGTCAAAGAAGGTTGTTGGAGCTACTCAAGAATTATGACATGAGTGTCCTTTACCACCCGGGCAAGGCTAATGTGGTAGTAGATGCTCTTAGTAGGCTTTCTATGAAGAGTGTGTCCCATGTAGATGAGGGGAGGAAGGAGATAGTGAAGGATGTGCATCGGCTTGCACAGTTTGGAGTTCATTTGGTTGACAAAACCGATGGTGGTGTTATTATTCAAAATGGGTCAGAATCATCCTTGGTGACTGATGTTAAGGCTAGGCAAGACGAGGATCCTATTTTGGTGAAGTTGAAGGAAGTCGTTCAGAATAAGAAGGTAGAGGTACTCTCCAAAGGGGGAGATGGTGTGATCTGATATCAGGGTCGTATGTGTGTACCAGATGTTAATGATTTGAGAGATCAGATGTTGCACGAGGATCATTGTTCCATATACTCCATACATCAAGGTGCCACCAAGATGCACTGTGACCTACGAGAAGTCTATTGTTGGAACAGCATGAAAAAGGGCATTGCAGAATTTGCGGCTAAGTGTCCGAATTGTCAGCAAGTGAAGGTTGAGCACTAGAGACCAGGAGGTGTATTTCAAGACATCAGTATTCCTACTTGGAAGTGGGAGGAGATCAATATGGACTACATCACAGTGTTGCCTCGCATTCATTGATAGTGTGACTCAATTTGGGTGGTCATGGACAGGTTGACTAAGGCAACTCATTTCTTACTGATCAAAACTACCGATTCAGTGGAGGATTATGCTAAGTTATACATTGGGGAGTTAGTTCGGTTGCATGGAGTTCCATTTTCCATCATATCAGATAGAGGCACTCAGTTTACCTCCCAGTTTTGGAGATCGTTTCAAAAGGGACTTGGTACCTAAGTCAAGCTTAGCACAACATTTCATCCGTAAACAGATGGTCGGGAAGAGCGGACTATTAAGACCCTTGAGGATATGTTGAGAGCATGTGTGATTGATTTCAAGGATAGTTGGGATGATCATATTCCTCTCATTGAATTTGCGTAAACAACAACTACCATTCCAGCATTTAGATGGCTCAATTTGAGGCTCTCTATGGGTGGTGATGTAGATATCCTATTGGTTGGTTTGAAGTCAGTGAAGCTACATTTATAGGTCCAGATTCAATCCATGAGGCCATGGAGAAAGTTCAGCTCATAACGGACAGGTTGAAAACAACTCAGAGTCACCAAAAGTCCTACGCAGATGTGAGGAGGAGAGAACTTGAGTTTGAAGACGATGATTGGGTGTTTCTAAAGGTATCCCCCATGAAAAGAGTAATGATATTCGGGAAGAAAGGTAAACTCAGTCCCCATTATGTTGGCCCATACCGGATTGTGAAATGGGTTGGCAAGGTAGCATATGAATTGGAGTTGCCCTCAGAATTAGCTTCAGTCCATACAGTTTTCCATGTATCGTCTTAAAGAACTGCTTGGGTGACCCGATTCTAGTTGTTTTGGTGGAGAGCATAGGTGTGAAGGACAACCTTAGTTCTGAGGAGGTTCCGGTGGAAATACTGGATCGTCAAGATTGTAAGCTAAGAAACAAGTAGCTTAAGTCAAAGTTTTACGGGGGAATCAAAATGTTGAGGGAGCTACATGGGAAGGCGAAAGATATGATGGCTAAATACCCGCATCTTTTCCCTTTCGAATCAGTTTCAGCTTGAGGTATTAGTTTCCTCTTTAGTACTCTATTCAGTTTCATGTTCAGCTCATGTACCCTAGTTTCTTTCATGTTAATGAATGTATGTGTGATTCAAGAATTCATTTAAGTCATGTAGTTCAAATCAGAGTCACTCACTCCGTTAGTTTTCAGCATGTATGTTTAGTATTTGAGTATGATGATTGCATTTCTCTTCTTTCCAGTACGATTTTTAACATTCGAGAAAGAATGTTCCCAAGGGGAAGATATTGTAATACTCCGAAAACCCTAAGATCAGATCGGGGAGTTGAAATGGGAAAAATAGGAATTTCTACACCAGGTCATAGGACGAGGCATCCGGTGACACGTCAAGAACACCACGAGTCGTTAAGTAACTCATGGGAAGGGTTTGACCATGTTTGGAAATTTCAAGTTTGAAGTGACCACGGGTGTGACCACGAGTCCTAGTCAACCCCACGATCCATTAGGTCACCCATGGTCAAAGGCGGATTGAAGGATGAAGGGAAGCAGGCAATGCACCTAATGGGTTGTCATCACGATTCTTCGGGTACACCACGAGTCGTGGTGTCCCCCGTGGTGACCCTCAGAAGGTTTTTTGCAGAGAAGGTGAAGGAAGGTGACTATGAGTCATCATCACTGGCTACGTTCCATCCAGTCCCTCGTTGGGACTGGCAGTATGTTTTTCCTGCGAATTTAATAAGGGCTTTTCCGTAATTCCTAAGTTCCTAAGTCCTAAACTACGTCATTTTAAGCTCAGAATAAAGTGTTTTAAGAAGGGTTAAGTCATTCTAAGTCTATCCTAATTCATGCATGCAAGTTTAGAGGGTTGAGAGGTGATCAAGCCTAGTTCTTCGAAGTCCTTCCTCAATTCTCTTTGGGTAATCAAGGAAGTTGTGAAATCAGAATTCTTCAGGTATGTAGGGTTATGAATTGGTGTAATTATCCACACCCATGCCCAATACCTCCCTATTTAATGAAATCCTTATTGATGAATCTATGGAATTTTAACCCAAATATGTGAATTCTCTAATTTCTATCATGGGTATGATCAAACATGTTGCGAATATTTGAATTATGATAAATGGGCATATCTTAAAATGTTTTAAATTATAAATTATGCTTTCAAGTTTTCTAAAGTATGATGCCCATCCATGAAAGTTCATGAAAGTTGAGATCAATGAGATATGTGTTCAAGAATGATGAGATGTTTATGAAGAAAGTATGATTTTGAAATATCCATGTCTATGTTCATGTTTTCAAAGTGAATCAAGTTGATTTCAAGCATATTTTATGATTTCAAGAATTAGCTTACCACATAATTTTAGAGTCTAGACTCCCATTATTTTCAGCTTGTGGTATGGTTTGAGCCAAGGCTCCTCATGTTATGATTTCAGATTTATGTATGTATGTTATGAGTGGCTTCATCCTAGACGATGGTAAACTTCATTGAAACCCAATGGAGAGCATATGGATATTTTGGGAGTAGTGTCTAGGGCAGGTAGGCTAGGGTCAGTCAACCCTGTATTCCCGAACTACACACCAACGTAGGTATGATCGAATTATTTGGGACCTCCCTTGTGAGCTTGGGTGCCCCAAGGGGCCTTCAAGCGCGATATCAATATCATGGTAGTGCCTTAGTCCTGGAAAGGCTTTAGATGGCTCTACCCAGTTGAGTGTGATAGTCGAGATCCCACGTAAACTCTTATTGTGGTAATTTTGGTTATATGACGAGCCTCCACATTTCTCCTTATAATTTCGATTATGCATGTGCGTCAATCATGATACTATGCTTTAGGTAGGTTTGGCCCAATGTTCAGTTTTACTTATGATTATCCGTTTTAGTTTTGGGTTATTCGATTCGGTTATGATATTCGGTTATGTTGATCATGATTTCGAGAAAACAACATGTAAGCCCTACTCTCAAAATCGTATCTTGATTATGTTTTATATTATGCATGTTTAGTGATTTACTTACTTAGCGATTTTATTTATCTTGCATACTCAGTATATCCACGTACTACCACATACTCATCTTGTATCATTTTATGATACGGGCTTATTTATCCGAGACTCAATCCACCCGCTAGTCGGACTTCTGGAGTTAGCACTTCCCAATCATAGTTGGTGATTCCTCATCTTTTGAGGGCCCCTCATTGAATATGTTCGGTATTTTTATCTTTAGGCGCAGTTAGTTAGTTTGGGATCTTGTACCATCAGCATTGGTATTAGAAGCTTTTCGGACATAGTTTTTATTTAGCTTTAGGCTTGTATGTACTCCAGATGTGATGTTAATGTTCAGACTTCCGCTATGTTATTTTTGATGATGGAAATCCGCTTTAATTTGTTTGAGTTAGATGTTATGTTCATGCCATGGATTGACTTGGAGCCTCTCGAGGTTTCTGTCCTGTGTCTCGTCAGGGCCTATGTTCGAATTGTGACAAACTCATATCTTTATGCTCAAAATCTCATCGCCCATACTCCCTTGAAAATATGCTCAATCTTTATTGAATAATGCATTTACTTCAAAACACTTTCTTTCAAAATCATACTTATTGAAATCATGCTTTCATGCAATTAGGGTTCGTGGGATAAGAACATGAACTAACTCATCAATGAAGAATCAAGAATCAAGAATCAAGAATCAAGAATCAAGAATCAAGAATCAAGAATCAAGAATCAAGAACTATATGATCAACAATCAATAGATTATGATTACAGTCAAGAGGCATCAATAAAAAAAAAACTCAATATAAATTCAATAATGGCAATTCAATATATATATATATATAGAAGAAGCAATTCAAGAATTAGGGTAAAAAACCTAACTTTGATCTCAATGAATATTTGCATAGATGTAGGCATAAAGATGATCCTCACTTTGATTAGCCTTACGTACCTAGAATGAAGAAATTAGAGTGAAGCTTGAAGAAACCCTAGGTTGAAGAAGATGACTTCCTAGCTTGCTAGATGACTTGAGATCTTAATGATCTTGAATTTTATATTGTGATGGGAGGAATGAGAGTTTAGACTAATAAATCCCTTAAATATACTCCTTAGGAATCCCAAAACATTTTTAGGTACTAAAGCATCGAAAGTTATGAAAATAACCCTGGAATCCTGTCTATGAATTTGACCTATCCAGTAATACGAGTCGTCATACTACTCGTGGTGACTGGCCGGTCTTCATTAAAATACTCATAATATTTTACTCTAAACTCCGATTGATGCAAGGTGGATGCATTTAAAATAAAACTCAAGGATTCAATTTGATATGTTGAATCACCAAAAAATTATGATAACATCCAAAACAACTTTCCAATTAAGGAGGTAGCTACGGTAGTCCCAAAACAAGTAAACTAAAAAAGTGTTGGGGGTAGAATCCACAAGGATTGGGGTTAGATTCACCAAATATTGTAAATTAATTTTTAAATTTATGAAATTTTTTCAAAAATTGTAATTTTCTACTTTTTGTGTTTTTTCTAATTTTAATCTTATTTAAATAAATCAAAGAAGGAGAAATGATTGTTGCTATCAAGATGAGAGACTATGGGTATGCATTTGATGGGCGCTCGATTTGATAAAATCTTGATTAAAAGCCTTAAAATTCAATCGGTGCATGGATAGCCTTGTCTTTGGGCTCCTCTAAGTTTCTCAACCAAAAGAATGTGTATACTTTGGAGTTTTCTCAAATCCCAAAGCCAAAATCCACTACAACAATAGTTCTTGAAAAGGGTTTAGACTATTTATTAGCTATCTTTAATGGGGTTTGAGTGGGTTTATACTTTCTCTAGCTCCAACCCATAAATAAAAATTTTCAATTCCTCACTATTGAAGTCTTACCCAACTTCACTTCCTTTTTTCAAGCAAAAGCAAAGATAGATAGCTCAATTAATGTTTGCAACCATTAATTATCAAATTAAAACTTGAAGAAATCAATAGATCCATCTTTCTCCTCAAATCCTAAGATCTAATGGCCGCTCCCGCCAAGCGCGTCCGCAAGTATTGCAGGTGTGCAAGTAATATAGTGGCTTCTAAAGAACCGGAATGTCGAACCTGCAGCAGTGGACCCATTCCTCTAACTATCCATTATCAAATTAGCAATCCTAAATACCTATTTATTTGGTTATAGAAGTTTTGAGGGATAATAAGTAAGTCTAGTTTTGGTCAACGAAATATTCTGAAATTACTCTAGGAGCAACATAGAGTTAAAACCAGATAATCATGTGATACTACGATTTGCAAAGGGTTGAGCATGGAACTATCAATTGTTATTTAACATAATTAGAATTGCATGTTCATGATCTTTCGAGCCTCTAAACACGGCAATCATACTCAACGCTTTGCATCATTGTTAGTGAGGATGCTAATTTCGTTGCGGGCAATCATTATGTTGTGGTTTACGAAACGGTTAGGGACTTTCGTGCGTATAACCATTTAACTCAACTTAGCCTCACAACTACTTCTTCGAGTGGTGATGTGATATCCCAAGCTTGGTCTTTACTAACCCAGTTTTCAACCAAGCAAGGTGTTAGGTATATTTCTATCCTGAACACAAGATTATATCGTGAGATACAAACATGCTCCTCCTCACATTCTCATGTCTGACACAGGTAATTCTTTCTCAAGCTATTGCCCAAGCTAACATATATGCTTTTATGGTGATCAATCCATAAAAACAACCAACAATCCAGAATGCCAAGATGAAAACAACAATCAATAACTTAATTCCAAAATAATTTCATAAAATCACAATCATAATTCATGGCTTCAACCATAGAGGAAGGGTTCTAGCCATTCATATTAAATAAAACTACAACTAATCTACTACTAAACTACATACTTACAAGAATTTGGTAGATGAGAAGGGAATTTGACAAACGCTAGCTGAGTTCTCCCACTTCTCCCTTCACTCCTAGGTAGTTTTCCAGAATAAAATCGTGACCAAGTGGAATTAGGAGCTAAGGGTCCAATTTATATTATGCTAAAAATGCAAATTTGGCTGTGGTGGAACGACCCAGCGTGTCCACAGGCTGAACGCCTAATTGACCTCCGTGACACGGAGGAGGTAACGCAGTACCCTCCTTTGGAATGTGCCAAAATGCAATTTCGGCCAAGTGTTGCCGCGTTGGCAGTCTCCGACCCCTATTGCGCAGGGTGCCAGTTGTGCATGTTTTCTTGTTGGGCTACCTTTTGCTCTTGATTCCATTCCTCCACTTCACCAACTCATAATTAGCTCCTCAAATGCATTATTAACCTTCAAAAACAAGGACCAATCATGTTGGTTAGTATATATTCACATTTACATAAAAATCACTTGAGAATGTATATAAATAAGAGATAAACAAGACTAAATTGGGTTATAAAGTAGCACTTGGGCATGCAATTATGCCCAAGATCACAACCCACACTTAAAGTCTTGTTCGTCCTCGAACAAACCTTTTACATCTCATGAATATGGATAATCACACATAACTAATTTAGCAAGACAATTCCAAGCTACGACTATAATGATTATTTAAGATACACGTTAAAGATAGAGCATGCGATTTAATCACGAAATTGAAATACAACTCTGCAAGACTTCCTAACCTCAAGAATCAACTCTCAATCTTAGAAAACTCATGCAAATCAACTGATTAGAAATCCCTGAATTATATCCTTCATTCATGTGCCCCTCACGGAAAGGGATTACCCAATTTCACACGCAAAAACAATTTTACATCACAACATGTGTGGGTACATGAATAAAATTACACTCACTCTCACAAAGAATTCACATGCATCATGTTATGACCCATAAGCTTGCCCTTAGTGTTTACTCCACTAATTTGAGGATGTATGAATGTAAGATCAAGTAGAACTTTTGGGGTCATGTGTAACTCAGGCACAGGTAGGTACTATTATGGATAGTAATAGTGACTATTTTCCTAAGCGCTTTTAATACTTCACGCCCCCATTACGAACTTCCTTCCCTTACTTCACCTTTTTATCCTTTCATCTTTCTTTTTCCTCTTATGTTCGCCCTTTATTTAGGCACTTTTGGCTTATTAATAAGGAGTTCTATAAATAATTTTTCATTAACTTGTTTTCTTACTCCTTACTAATAATCAGCCATTTCACCCAAGTGCACCTTGTCCTTTTCTCAACTTTACAGCTTCCACTTTTCCTTCTTTTCCATTCTTCCCTGCTCCTTTACTCTTTCAGATTTTTCCTCTTTAAAGCGCTTAGGAGCTTTGGATCAAATTCAAGGCTAATGAAATAAAAGTTAAACATGTTGCAGCTACCAAAGAATAGGCTCAAGGCTCCAGCGGGGCTAACTAGGATTAATTTTTCCAAGAGTAGGTAAAATGAGGATAAAGTTTAGGTTCATTCAAAGAAATGCCTAAATTCTCTCCTACAATTCACATCCTTCATTTCGTTTTATAAACACACCAGGCAAGTTCTAGACAATCCAAAATAGCACAGAATGCTCAAAAACCTTACACTCATGGCACATGCTCAATTCAAGACACATTCAACGGACTCTTGCTCGATAATCTTGCAATTTAAACATTAGCTTCAATCATATTGAGTCAAATTCAAGAGCCTAAGTGTCACAAACAAAGTTATACACTTGCATGCTTCAGCACTACACATACTTGCATCTTACAATCACTTATAGCACACAACAAGAACATCAAGCATCAACTAGCTATGGTTTCAAAAACCCGACACCTACTCCGGCTAATTTTCCTCAGACGGTCGTCATCCATCCATCGCCGGAAACAGTCCTAACTATGGCTAAACATTGTATACAGACAAATAAAAATTTTAATTCCTCGGTTCAAAGACCCCCTCCCCCCGTGAAAAAGAACCACAAAGAAAAACCAGCGGTGTTGATCATGCTTGACTCACAAAAATTTTCAAATTTTTCCAATTTTTCACGAAGCATTACATTCACCAACGATTGTTAAGCACAAAAAATTTTGAAATTTTTTGAAATTTTACTCAAATTTCCCTCACCCACACTCGAATCATGCCATGTCCTCATAGCATCAAATTAACAATTAAAGAGGGTGAGAAATACTCCCTAAGGCCTTTAGGCCTAGCTAAAAGCATGTTTTTCCTCAACTTGCCGAAGTGGGTGGTCGACCCCACACTTTTTCTCTTCCATGCTCACTATCTTCCTCCTCCACGGGTACTTAGACTTCGCCTCCATGCAGTGCGTAACTTTCCACCAAAGAAACACAAACAAAAATGAAAATACAAAAATCAACACAAAAATCAAACTTAACAAATAGTACTGAGGTACCCTTGGGTTCCCTCCCAAGCAGCGCCTTATTTTACGTCGTGGCACGATGTGGACTGCCCTTTTCAGGACATCCTCCTTACTAGGTTCTCTTTCGAGAACCATCTCCTTTCTTTTCTTTACATTTAGAGGGAAACGGCCTCTCTCTGTTCCTCCCTTTCTCCAACTTCTTATTAATTTGAAGCCCTTTATCGAGACTCGGGTGAATTACGTACCTTTCCTTTGGCCGTGCACCTGTGGATTCCTCCACCCCACACTCATCCTCACCAACACACTAACACGACAAAGGTTTTTATAGTGTGCGGATGAGTTCATTTCTGTGCTTGGAAGGATTCTTCATCATCCTCGACCCTCATTTCCAGTCCTGCTTTCAAATCGATCACTTCTGTTGCACCTCTGGTGGCCAGAATGGCCGTCCCAAGATCAGGGGTACCTGGTCATCAACACGAAAATCTAAGAGCGATAAAATCGGCAAGTATAATAAACTTACCTACTTTGTGAAGGTCCTCTATTATTCCATCGAGTGTCACTGCGACTTGTCGCCGGCCTACGCTTTCATCAACATTGTCGGCCTCGGTTTTCCTAACCCCAAGGTGTTGAATAAGGATAGGGGCATTAGATTAGCTGCGCCCCTAAATCACACAAAGCTTCGTAGCACCTTGGCTTTACCAATTTGTATAGGGAGGTTAAGACTCGGGTCTTTGAGCTTCTTTGGCATTTTGCTCATTACCCTGTGACAGCACTCCTCAGTCAGTGCTACAGTCTGGACGTCCACCAATCTAACTTTGTTAAGCCATCCATCCTTCAAGTATTTAGCATACTTGGGCATTTCACCGCAAGACATCAATAAGAGGCAAGTTTATGTAGAAGTTCTTTGAAGCTCTCAAAGAACTTTTTGAAACGTTCCTCCTCCTTGCTCTTATTGAATCTCTGAGAGGAAGAGGTAGTGAGTAATTTCTGTGCTAGCACACCCAATGAAGGTTGCGCATCTTGTTGCCCGGCTATGATTTTCTCCGGTGTCGGTGGATGGTCTGGTCTAACCAACTCGGCTGCACCTCCTTTCTCGGCTCTTTGCAGGCACTGCATCAGCTAATTGCTTCCCGCTTCTAAGACTGATGGCATTGATCTGCCGGGGTTAGGATCTCGTCACTTGGTAATCCCAGCAAGCCTCATGTTTTGGCTTGAGTTTGCTATCGACCTTGTTTTTCAAGATTGCGGGTGGCTACTTGCTGATTCATTAGAGTCTGTTTGCCATCCATGCCTGATTTTCCACCAACTAATTCTGGGTCTCCATAATTTTCTGCAGTGTTTCCTCAATGCGGATGTTAACTTGCCCATCATTACGCCCTGTGCAACGTCACTGGCGATGTTGAGGTTGCATGTAATTATGCTTTTGGTTTCCACCCCAAGAAATATTCGGGTATGCCAATTTCTGTTGGAGTTGTTCCCAAGAAATTCTGATTCCTATGCACATGCCAACAAAATTATCGATTAAGTTTGGCTCGAGATTACGCATTGTGCCCATTATTACCACAAATTTCACACCAACTAGGAGCTGTTGAGCGCATTAACATACGGTGTTGGTTCATACTCGGTTTGAGCCCAGTCATCATGCGATGCTGGAAGAAGCTAACTGTGCTGCCAAAGCTTTCAAACCATCTGCTTCTATCGGCCCGTCCTGTTTCACGGCCTCTCGATGACTCGGCTGTGCCACTGCAGATTTCCTTGTGCAGTGTGTTCAACAAAGTGTACAACTCATCAAATGTTTTCTCCAAGGCTTGCCACCCGATGCATAGTCTAGTAGTATTTTTGTGTGTGGGTCCAGACATTATACAAAGGTATGGGCCATCACTTCATTCGATTGTTGGTGATGAGGACGGAGTCTCTCAACAATGACTTGAATCTTTTTCCCAAGCCATATATAAGTTCTCGTCGGGCTTACGCTTGAGCGAGTATCTCGCTGCAACTTTGCAGTCTTGCCTGAAGGAAAGAATCTGATAAGGAACTTCCTAGACAAGTCATTCCATGAAGTTATGGAGTTCGGTGGCTCGGCCTTGACCACTTTTCGCCTCTCCCAACAATGAGAATGGAAAGAGGGTTAAGCGGAATTAATACGTAGACACCCCGGTGGGGACAAAGGTGTCGCTAATCTCTAAAAAGCTCTGTAAGTGCTGCTGCAGGTCCTCATATTGCCAATGAATTGACCACTAGAATGTAATAGTGCACCATGTTCTATTTAGCTCAAAGTTTCCCCGAGGCTCCGGTTTACGGATCTGGTTCACATTTGTCGCTAGTGGGATGGCCACTTCGCGAACAGGTCTTGCTGCCATTGCTTCCGATGACAAGCTGTGCTTGCCCCGTATGTGGTTGTTGTTGTACCTTTTCTTGAAGTCACTTGACTTATGCTCTAGAGCTACTCTCCTTTTGCAAATGGTTTTGGCGTTCGGTTCAATCAACGGTTCCACAAGCTCTCTATTTCTAGCTAGCTCGGCAGGACAACCTGTCACCTACAATTGATCAGACTAAGACCAAGCTTCTCAACACTTAGGAAATTCAAAAATCACACAAAAATAGATAAATTATCAAAACATCGCCGAGTCCCCGACATGGCGCCAAAAACTGACCGCTCCACATAAAGCGCCTCCGCAAAATTATGCGGGTCATGCAAGTAATATAGTGGCTCTTTTAAGAACCCGAATGTCGAACCCACAGGGACTGGACCCATTCCTCTAACTATCCAACAGAGTGTGATCTTAAATACCTAAATTTTTTTGGTTATAGAATTTTCGAGGGATAATAATTAAGTCTAGTTTTGGTCAACGAAATATTCGGAAATTACTCTAGGAGCAACATAGAGTTTAAACAGATAATCATGTGATACTACGATTTGCAAGGGTTGAGCATGGACCTATCATGTAATTTCATAATTAGAATTTTATGTTGATGATCTTTCAGAAGCCTCATCGACAATCTAGCCTCTTTTGCATCATTGTGACGAGGATGCTAATTTCTAGTTCGCGGGCAATCAAATATGTTGTAGTTTGGGAAACTATTAGGGACTTTCGTCGTCTAACCATTTATCAACTTAGCCTCACAACTACTTCTTCAAGTGGTGATGTGATATCCCATGTTGGTCTTTACTAACCCCATTTGTCAACCCAAGCAGGTGTTAGGTATATTTCTATCCTGAGCACAAGATTATATCGTGAGATACAAACATGCTCCTCACATTCTCATGTCCTGACCTAGGTAATGCTTTCTCAAGCTATTACCCAAGTTAACATATATGCTTTTATGGTGATCAATCGCAAAACAACCAACAATATAAATTCAAGGCGAAAACAACAATCAATAACATAATTCCAAAATCAATTTCATAAAATCACAATCATAATTCATGGCTTAAACCCTAGAGAGGTTCTAGCCATTCATGTTCGTAAAACTACAACTAATCTACTACTAAACTACATACTTAAAAGAATTTGGTATATGAGAAGGAATTTTCCAAACGCTAGCTGAGTTCTCCCACTTCTCCCTTCACTCCTAGGTAGTTTTCCAGAATAAAATCATGACCAAGTGGAATTAGGAGCTAAGGGTCCAATTTATATTATGCTGAAAAATTCCAAGAATTTGGCTTTTGTGGTGGAACAACAGCGTGTCCCACGGGCTGAACGCCCTAATTGACCTCCGTGACACGGAGGTAACGCGTCTCCCTCTTTGGAATGTGCCAAAATGCAATTTCTTGCCAAGTGTTGCCGTGTTGGCAGTACCCGCGGCCCTATCGCGCGAGTGCCGGTTATTGCATGTTTTCTTGTTGAATTTCACTTTTTGCTCTTGATTCCATTCCTCCACTTCACCAACTCATGAATTAGTTCCTCAAATGCATTATTAACCTTCAAAAAATAGGACTAATCATGTTGGTTAGTATATATTCACATTTACATAAAATCACATGAGAATGTATATAAATAAGAGATAAGCAAATTGAGTTATAAGTAGCACTTGGGCATGCAATTATGCCCAAGATCACTAATAATACCCACTTAGATCTGAACATCCAATAGTTACACACCCTTAGAGGATAATTTAGATACTTATAATTAAAGGAAGAGAAATTACACCAACAGAGAATTTTTCAAAACCCATCATTTTAAACAATTAAGTTCACTTCAAGCTTAAACTCTGCAACAATATAGTTTCTCTCCCATGAGAGTGAAGAAGAAGAAAAATGTACTATCTCTACACACTATCTCTGTGATGTAATCTAGTGATATGATATGATGTGATGTGATATATGAAAATGAGATAAATTTTTTATAAATTCCTTGCACAGCTGCCCAAAAATGCCCTTGGAAGCTTCCCAAGGATGTGCTAGCCTTTGTGGATGATTTTTCCCTTTAGAAGAAACGCAGCTTACTTACTCTAGGATCTGAGTTTCGTAGATTCCAACTTGCTACAATAGGTGTAAGTAGATCCAAGGCAGTCTGCTGCTTCTTTTGCTAGCACCTGTATTTCGCAAATGCCAACTTGCTACGGTAGGTGCAAAAGCATGTCCAAGGTAGTCTTCTTTCAACTGCATGCATGGAATCTGTGGAAACGAGATGCCAACTGCTGCATCAGTTTAACATGTCAGGCAGATTGCTTTTTTGTTAAATCCTCCATTATCTTTGTTTCAAAAGATGGCTGCATAAAGAAGAAAAAGGCATAAAATCCTTCTAAATGCATTAAAACAAGAAATAAATCATGCTTAAAAGGGCCAAATGAGTTGGTAAATTTCAACTCATCAAAATACCTTGTAAATTGGGAATTATGGTCATTTAAAGTTGACTCTTGTAAGAAGTTGTACGAAAACTTAATCTATAAGAAGGCTCTTAACTCAACTTTGTGCTAGAGGTTCCTTATGACCTTAATTTATATCTAATGCTTCTCACACTTATGAATTGATCTTAACACTTAGTTTCTATAAAATTCACTTCGGGTTTAGATCCACATCACATACCTAGAACAGTTTCAAATTAGCCCAAAAGTCTGAAACATAGGCATTTCTTTGATAAGCCATAATTTTGACTAGATGTTTGACTACACTTGCAATATCCATAGTCGTACTCCTTTGATCCTTTATATATTTCTATATTAACTTCTTGAGTAGCCTTTTGTCATGGCTGAACATAGACACGGATTGAGACATAGGACAAAGAACTCCGAGATGCTCCAAGTCGGCCCATGGCATGAACATGACATCTCTAACTCAACATAATAATGCGGAAGTCTAACATATATAATAGCGGAGTAAATCGTCTAAATCAAATATTTGAATACACAACAATGATAGCAAGAAGCTGAAAACATACTATGTACGATAAGCCTCTACATGCGATGAGATTGATTGGACAAGACCCCAAGCTAACTCACTAAAGAAATGAAACCAACATCTTGAACACAAGATGAATAAAAGGGTCCTCGAAGGATGAGGACTCACCAACTACATTTGAAAAGGTGCTATTACATTGATCGGCTAACGGCGGGGCCCGAACCTGAATATCGATCTGAATGATGAAATGATACAACATAGAGTATGCGATTAGTATGTTGGAAATTACCGACCATAAGGTAGGTAAAACCGCTAAGTAAGTAAAATCAAAGAGATCATTCATATAATAAAACATTTCATCACATGGAAACTTGAGTAGGACTTGAATTCTAGTATCGGAAAACATGATTTAAACATACCTGAATATCATAACTGAATCGAATGGCCGACAACTAAGTGATTATTCATAAGTAAAGCGAACATTTGGGTCAAATACGCGATAACATAATATCATAGTGATGAACATGCATAAGCCCAGAAATCACAAGGAACCTTTGGGAGACTCGTTATATAACCGACATTACCACGATGAGCTTACATGGTCCATCTTTGTACACTCAACTGGGCAGAGCCGTCCAAAAGCCTTGCTAGGGGCTAAGGGCACTACATGATATCGATATCAAGTGAAGGCCCTTAGGGGAAGGGGAAGCTCACAAGAGGTCCCAATAATTTGAACATATCTACGTTGACACGTAATTCGAGGCACGGGGTTGGCCCGGCCCTTAGTCGATGCTAGACACTACTTCAAAAACATGCATGTGCTCTCCATCGTTTTCAACAAGCTGAACCATCATCTTGGGATGGAGTGAATCATAATGATACATCATGTCGAAATCATAGCATGAGCCTTATTTAAACAATATCCTGAGTGGCGGGAGTCTAGACTCCAAATTCCACGTGGCAAGCTAACATGAAATTGAGATAAATCATGGCTGTAGCAATCATATGGGCTTGCCTTAAACATACTTGAAATGAACTTTGATAGTAAAAAACATGAATATAGACGGGTAATTCGTAATCATACTTGCATCATAAACAACTATCGTACCTAGCAACATAAATCATAATCTCATCTTTTCATGAATTGTCATAATTGGGAATTATAATTGTAAGATTTTAAAAACATGAATTATGATTGAAAACATTATAAAACATTTCCATGAATGCAAGATTCAACGGTAGAAACATGAATAGAATTTACCTAATAAATTCTTAGAGAATTCACAAGTTGGTTTAAAATCCCATAGATTCATCAGCTAGAATTTTCATGAATTTGAGAAGGAATTGGGAATGGGGTGGATGGATACACCCATTCCTTCAACCTACATACAGGTACTTCTGATTTCACAACCTTCTTGAATGCCCCGAAAGGAAATTGGAGAAGACTTGAAGAATTTCTAAGTTTGGTCACCCTTAGAAACTTCTGAAGCACATGCATCGAGAGGATACATTTGAGATGAGTTATACCCTCTTAAAACACACCTATATTGCTTAAAATGATGTAGTTTATTCTTGAAAACTTTACATAAAATCCTTAATAAATTCACGGGAAAATCAAGCATCGGTCCAAATGAAGGACTAGATAACTCGTTTCTGAGGGACGACTGTAGCCTGCTACTTGTTACCAACACCAGGAACTATAATCCTGTCAGTCACCACGACAGAAACCCGACTCTTGGTGCTACCCTAACGACTCATGGTGACAAAGTAAGTGATCAGACTGCCAATCATCCCATCCTTCATGTCGGCTCCTTGACCACACAGCCAACCCCTAGGCTGTTAATTAGGTCAAGGGTTGTGGCTTCACTGTGGTCAACCCCCCTAGACCAAAATCAACCAAAATTTCCCTCCACTCATGAGTCACCTAAAGACTCGTGATGTACCTCCGCAGTCAGCGCCACTACTCGTCCTGTAACTGCTACTTGGCTCCTATTTTCTCCATTTCAACCCAGATTACGTCTTAGGGTTTGGGGCTATTACCTTTCCCATTTGTTGTTGAGCCTTGTAATGTTTGATGTCGAATTCCCTAAGGAATTTTAAAAATACTGAATAGTTTGAAGGAGGAAGGATGAGAATAACAAAGGGAGTTGGGGTGGAAATTAAATACAGAGGTTGATGAATTGCATTTGTAATAAACATGGAGGCATTTATGGTGAAATTGTAATAAACATGGAAGTATGTTGTTAGTGAATACTAGAAAAACAAAAAGAACAAATGAAAAATGTTGGTCTACATAATAAAAGAAGAAAAACATAGAAAAGTTGCTCCTTGCTTGTCATGACCCAAAATTCTATTGAGGCGCAGGCGCACCCAGCCATTCTAGTAAGTGATCCCTTCCTTTATTGATTAATAAATATTTAAATAATAAAAATAGAAATGTAAGATAATCAACTAACTCCTATAACTACGGAATAAACAAGTCAAAATCAATGACAAGCTGAAGACCTGGTGACACTAGTACAAGAGCATCTACAGTACAAAGCAAATTAAGAAAAACTAAGAGTCATTATGCAGAAAAGAAATAAGACAAGAAATAAAATAAGAAGTCCCTAGAATTAACACTACCAAGAGAGAGAAGCAACGAACTCAAGAAACTGAAACAAATCTCGAACCCTATAGCAACTTAAGTACCATTAGTACTTTATTCATTCCATGCACGTAGAAAAGGTGCAACAAATATAGGATGAGTACGAAAAACATGTTGTCACGACAGCGTAGAGCCGGATCATAGACACGGGACAAGGGATACGAGAGACGAGAGTCAACCCATGGAATAAGCATTCACGGACTCATTCAATAAACATGAAGAAAACATAATTATAAACTCAGCGGAAGTCTAACTTAACATAATGATAGAATAAACATTTGAAGAAATTTGAATACATGTCTAAGTACGATAAGCCTATAATCGAGACGAGGCTGATGGGACAACGCCCCCAACTAGCTCAACAATATTGAAACTGAAAGTAATAAGATAACTGAAAGTCTAGTCCTCGAAGATGAGAACTCACCAACCAAGAAGGTACTAACTATGACAACTGATTACGAGCGGGGTTGAGCCTGATAGCTGGGTCCTGTATCATTAAACGATGCAACATAGAAGGTATGCGGTCGGTATGTGGAATATACCGAGTATGCAAAGGGAAGTAAAACCGCTTTGATAGAATAAATCATAAAACCAATCATACATATAACAAGCTTTCAAGAAGTAAATGAAGACTACATGCACTCATTGGAGGTCATACTCTTATCATAACGAGTTCATGCATGGCTTGAGAACCTCATAGCCGGCTCGAATGACTCAAGATAAAACATAACACTTATATCAAAAGCTGAACAATGAGCTAAACCTTGCTTCCTGAACATGCATGCATAAGATAATTATCATGAGTAACGGTTATGCGAGGTCGAATGATATGGACGGTCGGAGGCTGCTTTCACTTAGGCATACCACGATAGAGCACGTGGTCCCCCTGCCCTCAAGTGGGCAGAGCCGCCAAAGCTTGCTAGGGCTAAAGGCTCTACCATGATATTGATATCCAGCTGAAAGGGGCCATTCGAGCAGGGGATAGCTCATAATGGAGGTACCCATTAATATAATAGACAACCTACTTTGGCACGTAGTTAAGGGCGTATGGTCACTTCGACCCTTAGCCCACTCGGTGCTAAACTCTTCTCCCAAAACATGCAACTTTTACATCAGTATAATCTGACTCAACATCGTATAGTCACGAAGCTCAACATGAAATCATGCATAAAATCAACATCGTAAATGAAGCTCAACATTGTCCATTGACAAAGCTCATTATGAAATCCCATGCATACACTAGACATCATATAAATATGAAGCTCAACAATGTCATTTTGACAAGGCTTAGAATGAAATCATGCTTAGGCTTAACATCATGTGAAATGAAGATTAACATTGTCCTTGAAAAAGCTCAACAATGACATGCATAACAAATTACGAATTTACGGATAGAGAAGGCTTTACTTTGAACTATACCAATAGTAGAATTCATAGCCAAGGGTTAAAGGAAACTTTCATCTCAACCATGTGGTAAGCTCATGTCAGGGGGAAAAATCACAATTTAAAATCATCATTTGTACATAACCCAATGCTCTACCATACTTGGGTCTATTTAATCTTCTTTTAAAACATCATCAACACATGTGTAAAGTTAGAAACATACTTTTCATCATCTACTACATCATCATTACATTCTGCTGAACTATCCACACATGGGCGTTTTAGATTCAATTTTATAAAGTCAATTTTGTAAAAGAAATTAAGTTAGAATCTGCCCAAGCTCAGTAAATCCCCAATATCAACTCAATTTAATCATACCCATGAGTAGAGATGCAAGAATCATACAATTGAATGAAAACCCATACTTGATCATCATAAACCAATCACAAATTGATAAGGAATGGGCATGGGTGTGGAAGGAATCACCACTCATGCCCTTACATACTAGGATTGAAGAATCCTAACTCTTCCTAGTGCCCAATTTGAGATTCAATTGGAAACCTTGAGAATTCACCTTGATTCTTCTCCTCAAACCCCCAACCTTGCATGCATGAGAAGTAATAGCCTAAAATGGGTTTTTCTCTACTAAAACACCTCTATTATGAGATTATAATAATGTAGTATAGTCCCTTAGAACTTAGAAATTACGAAAAAGCCCTTACTTGAAATAGAGAATAGCGTCGGGGTCAAATGGGCGGCTTGAGCAACTCGTCACTAGGGCACATGATCCGTTGGTTCGCTCATTAAGTTCCTTTGAATCGCTTGGTCTACTGGGGCTCCTAATAGTGGCATTGACTCGTCCACAGGAAACCCGCGACCCGTTGCCACTTCCCGTCAAGTGCACTAGATCAATTTTCCAATCCTCCATCCCGAGAACCACCCTACGGCCCGACATGATGACTCGTGGTGTTTTGACCCTGATCGTTACATCGCCCTTGGGGACCTGTACACCCGTAAGATTTTCGGCACCTGAATGGCCTATTCGCGTGTTGGTTAAAGTATTTGAAAACCATACATGCTAGAAAAACTGAGAAGATCGGACAGCGCTAAGTCGGTGAAGTCGCAAGGCAAAATGCGACTATAAATCGCATTTCAGGAATCGACATAAATCACATTCCCTGAATGCGACTTATAAGTCCAACATATATAAAGGTCCCTACTTCGGTTTATTCCTTTAACATATCATAATTTCGGAAAAGAGTCGCGAGAACGGAGGACGACGAGTTCCTTTGATAATTTTTAATCGATTACCTTTGCGAAACGCGGTCCAAACTCAAATTAATCTCAGATACCGAGGTAGTTAGCAGCAGAGAGCATTCCTACGTAGTTAATTTCGTAAAATTCGGCCGACAAACCGTCGAGCTACCGAGCTAAGGTAAGTAGAATTGCTCCAAACTAGTGTCTATGTGCTCCTAAGCTAGTAAAGTGAATACTTCTCCCTTCTAGACTTACGAAAAATAATAGGTTTTCGACCGTCTTTTGTTAAGCCTAAGTTTAGGCTATGAATTATCGAAAGTGACGTCGTCCTTCAGAATAGTGTTGTATTTAGTACTTTAATTGACGTGTATATGAATGTAGTTGGGAGAATTGGCTGGAGTGCGACCGGAGTCTCGTCAGATAGTCGAGTAACTCAGGTTAAGGTATGTGAAGTTGTTCTTCGGCAAGTTAGTAAGTCCTTAGCTCCGTGAATCATAGTAAACTCCGTATTTGGAAACTCTCGAGTTGAATGTTGAGAATTGAGTAAGTCTAGTAAACTTTGGTTTCGTTCTGCATTATCGCATTTCGGTCAGAAGATAGTAAAGCAGCACCAAACGGCGAGTTAGCATTCTAGGTCGGTATAGCTTATTGTATGATTACTTGGCATGTTATAGAATAAAAAGAAATAGATTTTAAGAATATAAGCTAGTAAAAGTAAAAACTAGTTAGGCAGGGCAGATTTTATGGCTCTGGTAGCCATTCGGACGGATAGAGATATTGGATACGATTAGCCATTTTAGGCAGAGACGAGTATCACAGCTCTAGTTATGCTTGATTAAAGAAAAGACTTGAGAATCGGTATAATCGGTAAAGAACCGGTATAGTACGAAACGAGATCGAGAATAAGTAGTTTGGATAGTCTTTAGTTAAACATTACTTGCTATTTATGTGCATTTTACTTGTTGAGACTTGTTGTGGCGTGAGACACTTGACCCAGGCCCGTCCTCGCCTTCCTGGGTTGTGTCATTAATGCCACTGAGCTGGTGGGTTTACGTCACTCAAGGAGTGGCATACGTCCCGGCTTGGACGAAGATGGGATGAAGCTTTCCCCATAGCGTTATGATCGGCGTACAAGTGCAGCTCCGGTTTCGAATAGCCTGTTGAGTTTTGTCCGAGGCAGACCCTATACATTGCTGTCTATACATTCGATTCTTCTGAGTGTAGCTCGTTTCGAATAGCCGCAGTTGAGTTTGTGTCAGGATCCAGAGACCTATCTATTGTTGTCTACGGGAGTCCTCAGGACAGACACGGTTACACTTATACCCGAGGAGGTCGAGGCGAGCCGGAGACCCGGGGAGTGATAGAGGAGCTCCGGGTGAGTGGATGAGTGGAGTGACTTATTTTAGCAGGTTTTGACTCGGGTAGGGGCCTGCGGGTTATTTGCTTGCTTGGCGCCATCCGGCTTGGGGTTGGTATTGTCTGGCTACTTGTATATCTATTTATATGTTATATACTAGCTACTAGACAGCAGGCCGTTGCGTTTACAGGTACGCCTCCGCCTTGCTCCGTCTGAAAGCATGATTCGGTTCTTATCGGTTTTCTTTAGATTCGATTAGCTCCTTTACGATTTGCTAGATATGCTATCTCTTTAGTTGTTTGATTATATTGTTCCAGTTGCTTTGCATACTCGGTACCAGCGAAATACTGGCGCCCGATGGGCAATTGCATTACTTACTGTAGGTATTCATAGACGAGGAGAAGCGTCCCTCGTGATTCGATCATTATTGAGTTGTCGGCTCACATCATCCAGGAGTCGATTTCAGTGTAGCTCTTTTCCTTTTTGATGTACAGTATGGGTAGGTCGGGGCCCTATACCGATCATTTCTATTGTTACTCATGGGAAACTGCCAGATTGTATATTATCTCCCTGTGGTCAGTTGAGCCGGTCGGCGGGTCGTGCGATTGTATATTTGTTTGAAGTATTTCTGTTTCTTATATGTTGGTCGTGTGGAATACTTAGCAGCCGGTAGTGGTGACCTTGCCGGTCACGTATCTTTCAGTATTTCCTTATTTAAGTTTGAATGACTAAGCAAGCATGGTAGCCTTGTCGTACGCAGTTCTTTGATTTAGTGTGATGCAGTGGAAGCTGTTATTACGGTGTGGTGGCTATAGGCCGGATAGTAGGAGAGCTGTGTTTGGCCGTTATATAGCCTTGTTTCCAGGAACCTAAGGTAGAACTAGCCGAGGCACGAGATGTGCCTCGGCCCACAGTGAAATAGTCGAGTCCTTAGGAGCACCGAGGTGCAGTCATACCCCCAAGGCGGGCGTGAAAAACTTGGTATCGGGCGGTCGTGTCCCAGAATTAAGCCGTGCTAAGTAGAATCTAATCTATGGATGTGTTGTGCACCACATACTATAGGCGAGGAGAGGCTGCCGAGGCATGATAGGATGGTTACTCTCTTCTTTCTCGGTTAATTCGTGCTATAGGCGGTATAGTATAGGGTCGAGTCCCTAAAAACTTACCGTATTCTTTGATTACGAGATATAGAGGCGAGATCAGCATTAACCTATCACAGGCAGAAAATTGGATATAGCAACGAGAAGAGGGCATCGTCCGGTTACAAGATAATTACGGCGGGAGGAGGTACTAGTGACCTCCCGGCATAATACCTTTATCACTATTCCCGGTATACGTTGATAATGTCGAATGGTGACTATAACGTACCTACGAGTCAACTTATTTATTAGATATATAAGAACAGTTAAGATATCGAGATAATATGGAACAATCGAGATAGTATGAAAAATACGGGATTCCCAAATCCATCTTTTCGAGATGTAGTACAATTATATATTTCTATTTGCAACAAGAAAAGGTTATTCCTACCTCTTGACTTTGATTCTGGTATAGTAAAGGGCATAAGACTCGAGGTGAGGTTGCCAAATAAAGCAGTAAGCAAAAAGATGGGATGATTGATCCTAATAAGTATTAGAAAGCATAAAGAGCTTTGTGATTGTAAATTTATTACGGTCCTCATGGTAATAGTAAAAGAGCAAGTAAGGCGCTGGCGTACTCGAAGCAGGTGTAAAATGCCTTTCAGTGATAAATGCTAAGTTAATAGTCAAGTTCGAGTCGGAAAAGGCCAGTCAGCCTTATACGCTAACAATGACAAGACATACACCCAAGATTATAGATATGATTCGGTTGTAATATCCAAAAGGTAGAAGGTCATGTGAATCAGATAGGTCGGCGCAAGTCGAGAAGAGTATGAGCGAGACTTGACCGGTAGCGATTAACAATGAAGCGGTACCTTGAACCCCGAGTTCGGCTTAAGTAAGATAAAGGGAAGAGCGGGAGTACCCGGTTACAGCAGGAAATTAGAATTACCCGGATTGATAGAATATCGTACTAAGGATTAAGCCTCGGACTAAAAATAAGATTGCAGTTGAGAATGCATGATTATGTCATTATGGAAGCTAGAAAAACTACCCGTCTGACCAATTCTAGTCTAGTGTGGCCTAGAGATAAGGCCCAGCGGAGCAGTCATGGGCTCTCAATATAATGCCAAGTAAGGCCCAAGTTCGGTGTTGACCCACATTGTAAGAGTGGCGAAATTTCAATAGCGAGTCATAATCAAGTATGTTAGTACATCGAGAGAATGGGATGAAAGTCAGAAATGATAAGAGAGGGCGGGAGATATTATCAGACCCTGAACGTTATATCATATGCAGTATGAGACCTCAGCAAAGCATGTTAAAGATTACGTATCGCTACAAATTCGGTATGTATTGTACGTAGTTATTGATATATATGAGCGAGATAACAAGATATGTGTGATTATATTGCATAATAGAGACCCTAATCACCCGAATTCTGATTAGTACTTTAGAAATATATACGAATCGTACAGCGGGACCCCTTAGCATGGCAAAAAAGTGAAAGAGAAGGAACAGGTTAAATTCGACTTACGTATGAAGCTTCTAACTGTCTCGGCTCTTAGCTATTAAGTTAATAGACTTATATGTGTTTCCAAGTCTAGGCTTCAAACACAGAGTTAGTAACCTGAATCAGGTAGTTAGCGGATAAGGGCGCAGTTGAACAGTCTAGCGACCAACTGGCGCCTGTGTGCTTGAGGAAGCATCCTAAAGATCAGTAACGGTATCGCATGTGTTAGAACCGAATAGAGCCGAATAGGCATACTTGAGTTAGCAATACGAGGTATTTTTCGATTATGATAAGTGGCCATACATCGTTTTGACCTTGTAGGTGAGAGTCAACCTTAGTCACCTAGCAGTTATTACATGGAACACCCCGCAAGTTAGACAAGCCCGTGGGCACCCCAAGAAAGGGTCCACATGTTCAATCGATGACAGGACTAGTACTTCAACTAGTTCTCGTAAGATATTGAAATCTGAGCCTAGTAGAAGACAGTCTTTACAGAATAGCTTATAAGACCGAGAATTTCCCAGAACAACCAGTATAAATCCAAGTGGATATGCACAAGGCGTAAGAAATTGGTAGTACTCTGCTAGCCGCAGTGTTTACTAAGACCCAGGAGATCGGTAGACTCCCCGTAGAAGATCGAGAGATTGGTCGCTTGAGGTAAGTATGATTAAGCCCGGCTCTCAGGTTGTTTAAGTAAAATAACAAACGGTAGATGCCCACAACTCTGCAGTTATACATGAACTATAGATGCTCTAGTGGAACAATTAGAGCATTGTTGAATTCTGCAACATTTGGGTTATTCGACTGACTATTCAATTATTCAAGGTTAGGCGGCAAATTATTGAAGGCATGGCCAATATTAGGATTCTACGTCGAGATAAAGGCACAAGGTGTGCAAACGGTCGTTCGAGTTATCCCGGCAACAAGTAGCCTTAGCATGTGGCCGAGAAGGCGAGATAAGCTCTAGCTACCTTTAGTAAATTACTGTCGGTCTCTTCGGCAAGACAAACAGTATGACCATCAATTATATACAGAGCTCTCTAAGTATGAATATGTTTATCAATCAAGAAGAAAATGAAGCCGACAACGCCCTTAACTATAGAACTATTAGGAGGTTGACGTATTTGCAGCCGAGCAGGCTGAGTCGGGGAGATATGATGAGCCCGCAAGTGTACGGAGTCGTGCAAGTAATATAGTGGCTCTTTTGAAGCCAGGAATATCGAACCCCACAGGGAATGGACTACGAGGTGAAACCTTTTCAGAGTATTGGCATTTGCTAAAACTCTACTAATGAAGACAACGAGTTAAAGAAGAGTTTTTATATTTTGGAAACTATTTATATGCTAGTAAGATATTTATACAATTGAGTCTGAACTACGAATGTGAGCATCTTTGGGCTAAAATGAACATGTAAAGAAATCAATTATCGATATACATGGTTTATCTTTTCTCGGTTGCTAGTGAACTTATACCTATGGATTAAAACTTGTATTTAACCCAACTTAAGAATCATGAGACCTTCACCTACATTTTACGTGATAAGAGAAAATTCATGTTCTAGCTATACAAACGATTCACACTTGACTAATACGACTTTCGGTATATTTCTATCTGAAGGTAAATCAATTCCCAATTTTCCCAAACCAAGAAAAGATCATATCCTATTGAATACAACTTTCCAGTTTCTTGCCCTATCGGGTGAAACCGGACTTTAGTTACATTAACATTGGCCGGATATTAACATAGTAAGAACAAGAATTAAATAGAACAACCATGGAAGAAAAGATGAAATAGCAGAGATAATCAATAATTACATTTCTATACAATAGTTCATAACCTCAGCAAGAAAGGAATTAGCCACTCATTGTAGATTGATCATCGTTAAATGATGTAAATCATACAAACAATTGAAAAAAAGAAGAAAGGGATGAAAACCCACAGAATTTTCACGTCCTCTCAACTTCTACACATCAACACGTTCTTGCTCCACCAAGTGAGAATAATTAAAAATGAACCTAAGTGTTCTATTTATACTAGGGATAATTTTTCCCGGAATAACGAGCAGCGTGTCACGGAGTGCATCACGGAGCACTGCCTCCGTGACACAGTGCAAGCGGAAACTCTACGAAATTAGCCGCCCGGTGTAATTGCTCCCAACGTGGCACGGCATGCAACGGGCATGCCCCGGCGTGCCACGGTGTCCAGCGAGACCCTCTCTGGAATGTCAAGGTGCAGGAAAATAATTCCAACGTGCCACGGCAGTCACGGCCCCTCACTGGAATTTCTCGAATTTGCAACTCCCGGGCAATTGCATCCGCGATAGCGGCGTATCGCGGCTCCATCGCGGAGCCCGCCCAGAGTTCCTTGCTTCTCCAAACTGCTTCCTTGCTCGTTCCAGAGTTCACCTCAAATTTACTCCCAACATGTATTAACTCCATAAAAAGTGTGTTTTTCCTGCAAAACAACATAATCATGTTAGTTAGTATAAAATCACACTTCCGCATAATTTACATGAGAATGTACACATTGTTGGACAAACAAGGCTGAAAGCTACACATTTTAGTATCAATTTGGCATATAAATATGCCCCTGATCACCTACCCCACACTTAAAAATCTTGTTCGTCCTCAGACAATACTCATACACCTCATGAAAGTGACATCCCATCATGGCTACTTTTTGGCTCAACGATTCGAGCTACGGTTATACGATTATGTCCACAACAAATCTCGAAAACATGCATAGTATCATCATTACAATGACACTTAATAAATCAAGACCTCCTAGCTCAGAATCGACTCTCGATATCAGCAAACTCATGCAAATTAGCTGACCAAGATATCCGACACGAATTTATTCTGCTCGTCAAACATGTGCCTACGCAGCATAAGAATTCCCTGTTTAATCACATGAACTCTAAAGAAATTCATGTCAGGGTATAAACAGGCACAATTTCGCTCACTCTCCCAAAAGAATTCACATGCATTGTGTCATAAAGACCACAAAGCTTGCCTCTAGTGTATTACTCCACTAATATATGGACGCGTGATGTAGATCACGTAGGACTTAGCAGGTTTGTAATGTAAGCTAGGGAACTATTATATACTGGGCTAACCAATAAAGGTAACTAGCATCCTTAAGCGCTTTTTCAATACATCCCATCATCTCCGGGCATAATTCCTTCTTCCTCCTCCAACCTTGATGTCTTTCTTAATTAATTTTTTTCAACTTCTTTCGCACCCCACACACGGACTAAAAACAAAGATTAGTTATTCACTTTATTGTCTTTACAGCTGGCAAGTGCACCTTTGACTCTTTTTCTTTCTTTTCATCACTTTGCTCTTTCCTCTCTTTATTTTCTTTTTCACCATTTCACTCCCTTTGGTGGGAAAATTATTTTTTTTTCTTGAGTGCTTCAGAGCTTCGGATTAGGTTCACGGACAATGAAAAGAAGAGGGTTAAGCTAGTTTACACCTTTTTGACAAAAGAAAAAAATAGGCTAAAGAGCTCAACGGAGCTAACTAAGTTTGACATTCAAAGTTAGGTATAAAAAAAAGAAAACATTAGGCTAAACAAAAGCGCCTCGTCCTTTCCCACACTACTTCCTTCATTTCGTTTCGTATACACGGGCAAGTTCTAGACCTTTGCAGTGTAGCATGGAATAAACAGGACCTCACTATACACTCATTGCACATACTCAACTCAAAGACATATTCAAAGACTCTTTAATCGGCTAATTACAAGAATTCAAAAATTAAGCCTCAATCACACCAGAATCGAATTACGTAGCTAATTATCTCACATATGTACAAAACTTTTGCATGCTTTCATACGAATCACCTTTGCATTCTAAACATCATGTACAACACGCAACAAGAATTTCGTAGCCATGAGTCACCTTACATGAGGATACAACCAACAAACCAAAATTGACAATAGCTACTCCTATGTTCCGTTTCACTTAAGAAGGTAAATCATCCCAGCATCCATCGCAGAGCGGTCACTGTTGCCGGCTTCGGTTCACTGGGACTTTTCTCGGTAAAGAATCGAAAACAAACTCACGAGAGCAAAAGAAAAAAATAGTTACGAAAAATTTTAAAAATATCGATAATTTCGACAAAACTATTTACACACTTTGGCTACTTGACATTCATAGCACACACACAGCTTCACCAGATATTTACAATACGAACATATACATAAACAAGGTCACATAGCACACACACGGCTTCACGAAGATATTTACAATACGAACATACACATAAAAACAAAGGTCATTAATTCAAACACGGCAACGAACAACCGAACATGCGATTATATACAAGACAAGGCAAGAATTCGGCACCATCTAACTTCTCCACACACTTAAAATCGAACACTTTGTCTCCGGTGTTCATACAATTCCTAGCAGAAAGGTGGGTTGTGAAACTCCACAATCGATCAAAGTACTCCCACTTCTTCATGAGTCTTGCCTTTCCTGATAATGCAGTCTCCTCCATCATCCTCCTCCGACTCAACGTCAGAATCCTCATGACGTGTCTCCTCATTGAGTGAGGACATCATCATCTGAGCTCCATAAAATTTGGGCCCACCCGACACGTGCCACTGGCGTTTTTTCCAAAGGGTAATCTAAGTCAATTGCCACGGCTCGTCCTCCGATAGTCTCCGCCTATGCGTAGGCTAGACATCTTGCATCCCGAACATGCGGGACATATATTGGTCATCGAGCATGTCGCTCGGCAATGTGGCTTGGCCCATGAGTGGTGGCCGGGTGCCTTAGTCTTTGTAACATCTATGGCACGTCGCTCCATGGATGTGATGCAGGAGCCTCTTCCTCGACCTCCAAGGCCGCGAGGCACGTCAGTCGGCGGCCAGCCAGGGCATTACTGTGCCTTGATTATGGGCCCTGTTCATGGCGGATATGATCACTGCTGACATTTATATCAGCCCTTTCATCAGAGCATACACTAGGCATACACGATAAGGTCACATCCGTCATGTGCAACCCGGAATCAAGCAGGAAAAATAATTTTAAGCGAGATCACAGCCCTACATTCACATCTGTGCATAGGGCGATTGTCGATGGTAGCCCCTCTCCTTGTGCCTGCTCCAGCGTACGTAGACCGGGCTCCACACAATGCGTCTGATATCATAGGGTGAGTATTCCTTTGCCAGGTATGTGGGCATCCCCGTGTTTTGCGCCCCTAGGATGGCATTGAGGTGGTGAGGCTCAAGTGTGACAATCTGGCACCTTATCTTGATGGTGTGACTCTCACAGTGTGGTTCCGGTTGGCATAGAACTCCCGAGTAGTACGGTGCACTCCTTGGGCTCGTAAAAAATGAAGCGTAGCCCGGCAGCGTCCAATCGATGTACCATACGGGGAACTCCTGTGCCACGGGTCCGTGCAATGTGCTCCTCACAAAGTATTTGTTCTCCTTGTGTTTAGTGTACCAACTTCTTCCCTTGTGATCACCCATCTGTTCCAGTGGCGCGCTGACGCGTGGAGCTACCGTCTTTCTTGGGGCCCCACTGCTCCAGTCTCAACCTCTTCCCTTAGGCGCCTGATGTTGATGCGCCCTTACCCTTGTCACCCTTTGCTTGCCATTGTCCTTGTCAAAGAAAGCAGTGAAGTCTCAATGTCGAGTCGCATTAAAATTAGCTTCGACTAAGGTTGGGTTTGGCTCAGCCACCGCAAGTCTTCAGCCTCATTATAGCAGACCCAGCAAGATCTTACTTATTGCATTATTTACAAAAAAAAAAACAACAAAAACAAGAAATAAAAGCAAAAAAACAGCAAAATGCCTCGTGCATTCAAGAGATTGACAGTATAACCTCTATGTACTACTCGAACTTCGTACCCATAATCTCTTCACATACTATCGATCACATTTCATCATATAGCACTTGGCTAAAAGAAAACGAAAAATAAATAAAAAATCTAACAAATCAATCCCAAGTAATTCCCTAATTCTATGTGCTTCGATAACTTCTTTCCATTTCAACCCATTCATTTCACAATCTATCGGCTTCTTTGCGTGTCGATAAGCACAATACGATTCAACTCACCCAACATACAGCCCAACATTTCACATTTAAACTCAACAATTTCTTCTTATTCATGTTCCAACCCTAGCTACAATTTCAAACAATTCAAGTAAGCATGTAATTATCGCATTCATACAATCACAACGATCCTACGAACAACCATCAACAATAACTCAAATGAATTTACGCTCAATTTATACTTAGGGCAAGGTTTACTTCCCTATCATGCTCCAAAAATGAAATTAAATCGACAAGGATTGAGATGAAGTTAGAAACATACCTTACTTCGATGAACTTTAAGAAAAATTGAAGAAAGTGAACCTTGGTCCGTGCCACGTTGGTGAAGGGGATTTTGGGTGTTTGTCGCGTGGGGCGTGAAAAATGGGGAAAAATGAGGGGATTTCGTGGTTAAAAGGAGGGTTTTCGCGGGTTGCAGGTGACCCGGTGTGACCCGAAGCGAATAACACCTCAACGTGTCACGGAGTGCATCGCGGGCCTTGCCTCCATGACACGGGCCATCATGAGCATTGGAATTTGTAAAATTTGAGATTTCCTTCAACGTGTCACGGAGGAGTAGCAGCGGAGCATCACCTCCGTGACACGGGATATCAGAGCTCATGTTTTGCCACTTAAAATTAAAAAAATTTCATACCTCGTTTTCTCGGCATTCCTTTGCATTTTTCCCTCAGAATCAACCTGTAATATATCTTACCACAAGAAATTGGTTAAATTCAAAGGTTTGAGAGCGAAATATTTTAATTTTGTATTTACAACCCTATATACATAAAAATAAATAAAAACAAGAAAATATTTTTTTTTTTTGCACATGTACAATCTATACAAACTACAATTCACGGGTTGCCTCCCCGTGCAGCGCCTGGTTTACCGTCTCGGCTCGACGTGTTTTAGTGCACTTTTTAGGGTGACGGACGTTTTCTTTGAGCACGTCCCTCCGGCCCCATTAGATTACCTTTATCGGGGGCTCTCCCATTAACTCTCGGCTCAACCCTGAGCAGCATTCAGTTGCTTACGCACATTGATAACCGAGAGTTCTTCCATTTTCTGATCAGGAGCTTGGCCTTGTACATGAACACCTCCACCTTGTCGTGTGCTTGCATAGTTAGGCGGCACAGGCTACATCTATAAGCACTTTCTGATGCGCCAAGAAAGGCCGTCCCAAATAAATGGGACTTCCGCGTCTGGCTCAAATCAGCACAACAAAGTCCACGGGAAGGCCCCAGGAGCCGACACTAGCACATCCTCCACAATACCATACAGATGCTTGCCTGAGAGCAGTGCGTTTGCCAAAATCCTTGTTGTAGGTCTAGGACTTCTAGCCCTAACTATGAATACGAGGTTGGCATCAAGTTAATGCTAGCTCCAAAGTCACACAAACATGACTGAAACTTTGCCCGATTGTTATTTAATTGTGAAGCTCGGATCTTTGAGCTTGGTAGGCGATCGGACTATATTTGGGAAGTGCACTCCTGCATGGAAGCCGTAGCTCTTCGGTAAGCCTGCTTTTGTTGGCCAAAGATGTCCTTTATATACTTGGCGTACTTAGGTACTCCACATAAACATCATAGAGGTAAGTTAATGTGTACTGTTTAAGCACCTCCATAAATTTCTTGGCTTACGCCTCCTCCTTGTGCTTCTTTAATCGTGAGGAACGGGGTGGGGTCTTTCTGATTGACATCCTTGTGTTTCCCCCTCTCATCGTGCACTCCCTCTGCATACATTTGCTCCATTGTTGGTGGTCTTTGGGTTCCACCTCCTTCAGCTGCATAAACCACTCCTGTGATCTGCATTTACCTGCTTGAGGGGTTGGGGTCGCCGCTGGGAAGTCCTCCTCTAGGCCTTGTGTTACGGGCTCCGGCAAACTGCCCAAATTGATACTCCGGCGCCTTCGCCTTTAGCTGATTGTTCTTGACTTCGGCTGCCAATTTGACATAGTCGACCTGCAGTGAGCTTGGCTGTATCAAGCTGAACATCTCCTCAACGCTGAGTGATGGTGGTGGAGGAGGGGCATTGTTGTTTCTATATTGTGACTGATAGTTCTGTGGCCCTCCTTGATCTCTGCATACCACGGCTTCGAACTCGCCTTTGATGGTTGTTGCTACCCCAAGAAATTCGGGTGATTCCTCTGTTAGAGTTGTAGCTGTTCCCATACTCTTGGTGATTGTTCCTTTGTGTGCATTACCGACAAAGTTCACCGTCTGGTTGCTCCACAACACTCGGTGAGTGTTCATTGCTTCGTACACTTCACCAAATGGCACCTTTGCATTTCTGGGGCTTGAGGCGGCTCCAAGTTCATGTTGCTTAGTGGGTGTTTAGCGATTTTGCAAGGCAGCTATCTGTGCAGCGATAGGCACATGCGCTTATCCACTTCCAAGACTCCAGCTGCTTTCCTTGCTCCTCCTTGAAGTCCGCATTCCACTCAGGATTTCCTTGCGAAATACAATTCAAAAGCAAAAAAATATAAAGCTCTCGTAAGTCTCTTTTCTAGTGCTTGTACCCAGTGCTTGAATCCAGCAAAATTTTTGTATGGAGTTTCCAAGCCCTCTATGAAAGTGTGCTGACACATCATTGAATTGTTGGTGACAAGGGGCAGATCCACTTGCTTGATGCAATTTAGACCTCTCCCAAGCAATCTGATTCTCTCCTTCTCTTTGTTTGAAACTTAGAATTTGAATTCAAGCCTTGCTGTTTTACCGGAAGGAAAGAATCGGATCAAGAACTTCTTTAAGATCATCCCATGGTTATAGAATTTGGTAATCAACTTTATTACCTCAACTCTCCAAAAGTGAAAATGGGAGCGATGTAAACTGTGTCTGACTCCCGGCGGGAATGTAAGTGTCACTTATCTCCAGAAAATTCTGAAGATGTTGTTGTGGATCCTCATGAGGGAGACCAGTGAACTGCCCGCTTGTGTGCAGCAATTTGCACCATGTGCATTTAGCTCGAACCTCCCTCGGCTCGGGTTTGCGGATGCTAGATGTGACATTACTATGTGGGATTGCCACATCCACGAGAACCCGGCCTGGCTGCAATTTCCTCGGGCACTAGTACTTCCCTTACAGTGGTGGATTCTGTAGTTTGCTCCTGTAATGGTTTTGTCTGAGCAGCGCAATTTTCTCTCTGACTTCTCTCCATTTGGCGATGGCTTGTCTTTCCGGCTCTAAGGATGGATCCACCAAGCCCCTTTGTCTCTTGCCAGTGTTCAAGATACATTATACGCAAAATATAGGCTAAGACCAAGTTGCCAACACTTAAATACAGAAATGGCAAACTAACACGTTTAAGAAAATTAAAATTTCACCAATTGCCTAAATTCCCAGAAACATGGCGCCAAAAACTTGATGAGCCCGCAGAATATAGGGTCATTGCAAATGTATAGTGGCTCTTTTTAAGAACCCGGAATGTCGAACCCACAGGGAATGGACTACGGGGTGAAACCTTTTCAAGTGTTAATTTGCTAAACTCTACAATGAAGACAACGGTGTAAAGAGAGTTTTATATTTTGAAACTATTTCTATACTAAAGTAAGATATTTATACAATTGAGTCGAACTATGAATGTGAGCATCTTGAGCTAAAAACGAACATGTAAAGAAATCAATTATCGATATACATGGTTTATCTTTTCTCCGGTTGCTAGTCGGAACTTATACCTATGGATTAAAACTTGCGTGGCTAGCAACTTAAGAATCATGAACCTTCCGCCTACATTTTGCAGCTGTGATAAGAAGAGATTCATGTTCTAGCTATACAAAACCGATTCCACATGACTAATACGACTGTCAGGTATATTTCTATCTGAAGGTAAATCCAATTCTCAATTTCCCAAACCAGAAAAGATCATATCCTATTAATTCCCACCTTTCCAGAGTTTCTTGCCCTCTCAGGTGAAATCGGACTTTTGGTTACATTAACATTGGCCAAATATTAACATAGTAAGAATAAGAATTAAATAGATAAACCATAGAAGAAAAGATGAAATAACCGGATAATCAATAGTACATTTCAGCACAATGGTTCATAACCTCGGCAAGAAAGGGAATTAGCTACTCATTTGTAAGATTGATCATCGTTAAATGAGTGTAAAATCCTTAAACAATTGAAAGAAAGAAGAAAGGGATAGAGAAAACCTAAAATTTTAGTCCTCTCAGCTGCCTTTGTAACCCACGTTCTTGCTCCACCAAGTCAACATAATTAAAAATGAACCTCAGTGTTCTATTTATACTAGGATAATTTTTCCCGAATACGAGCGTGTCACGGAGTGCATGGCGGAGCACTGCCTCCGTGACACGTGCAAGCGCGGAGGCTCTCTACAGGGGTGGGCGCCCAGTAGTGAGCATTGTGGCACGACATGCTGCGCGGGCATGCCCCGGCGTGCCACGGTGCAATCGCGGACCCTCTGCGGAATGTCAAGGTCTGAAATTAATTCCAACGTGCCACGCTTGATCGCAGCCCCTCACTGGAAATTTCTCAAATTTTCAATTCTTGAACCATCACAATACACCACGAACCGCGATGGCAGTGTGTCACCGCTCCATCGCGGAGCCCTTGAATTCCTAGCTTCTCAGCCCACTTCCTTGCTCGTTCCCGTTATCTCATTTCTCCCAACATGTCATTTAACTCCATAAAAGTGTGTTTTTCCTGCAAGGACAGGTACTAATCATGTTGGTTAGTATAAAATCACACTTGATACAATTTACATGAGAATGTACAATTTGTTGGACAAACAAGGCGAAAGCTACACATTTGAGTATCAATTTGGCATATAAATATGCCCCTGATCAAGATACATCAGTTAGCTAAACAGCCGTTCGTGTAGCAGAAACTGAGGACAATAGAGTGGTAGTTGAACACGCCCGTGTCATCCTTAGTTGTGGAAGTGAAAGAGCGGTAGTATAAGAATCTTGACTTGGTTAGCAGGGGAAAGCGAATTTCAGGTAACAGAGGATGGGTGCTGCATTGTAAAGGCCGTTTGCTGTGTTCCAGATGTTTTCAGGCCTCCGCCAACAGATTATGAACGAGGTACATTGCGCCGGGTCTCTCTCACCCAGAAGCTGGCAATGAAAATGTACCATGATATTGAGGAAAACTACTGGTGGCCAGGTATGAAAAAGAGAATTGCTGAATTGTAGCCCAATGTCCTAACTGCCAACAGGTGAAAGCGGAACATCGAAGCAGGCGGTTTGACTCGGGACATAGTTGTGCCTCTTCAGAGGCGGGAAGCGGTAAATAGATTTTGTGGCGAAGTTACCGTACTAGGCGTAGACATGACTCTATATAGGTGATAGTTGACAGATTGACCAAATCAACTCATTTTCCTGCCAGTAAGAACTACCTTCTCGGCGAAGATTATGTTGAGTTGTATATTCGAGGAATAGTCAGTTACACGGATGTACAGTATCCATTATTTCAGACGAGGAGCACGGTTTACGGCTGGGTCGACGGTCATTTCGAGAGGAATGCAGGTATGCAGATTAAATTGAGTACCGCATTCCACCCTCCAGATAGATGGACAGGCTGAACGCACCATTGAGACGCTCGAAGATATGTTGCTGGCGTGTGTTAAATTTCGGTGGTAGGCTAGGATGAGCATTTGCCTTTAATCGGGTTGCTTACAATAACGGCTATCACTCGGCTATTCGGATGGCGCCTTCGAGGCTTTATACGGGCAAAATGTAGATCGCCAGTTGGCTGGTTGAAATAGGAGAATCAACGTTGATTGGGCTAGACATTGTTTAGCGGTCGGAAGGAAAATAAAGTTTATCGAGAGAATGCTTATTGGCCCTTACGAGTGCCGAGAAATCATATACGGATGTACGGCGCGAAACACGGAATTGATGTAAATGACTGAGTATTTTGAAAGTGTCTCCGATGAAAGGGTGATGAGATTCGGCAAGAAAGGTAAGCTCAATCCAAGATTTGTTGGGCCATATAAGATTCGTTGAAGAACAGGCCAAGTGGTGTATGAGTTGAACTTGCCTCCAGAATTAGAATCTGTTCATCTAGTTTTCCATGTATCCATGCTAAGGAAATGCTTAGGAGACCCGTCAAGAGCGGTCCCGATCCAGATATCCAGGTTACGGAAGAGCGGAGCCTACGAAGAGGTTCTGTAGCTATCCTAGGCAGAAGACAGTCGAGATTGAGAACCAAAGATATTGCGTCTGTCAAAGTATTATGGCGCGCAGGGAACCAAGAGGAAATGGCGTGGGAGGAGTGAGGAAGATATGAAGCTAGATATCCTCGCTTATTTGAGGCCTAGTCGGGCGCTGGTATGTCCGTATTATTATTTATGCGATGCCTTATGTATGAAATGAGAAAGATTGATGTTTAGGTGTCCGGTGAACTTTATAGTATTGTGTGGAGACTGTATTGGAACTTTTCTGTATTTCGGGTTTTGGGATAGTCCATATTACAGGGGAAACTCTGCCGAAATTTTCCTAGAAAAAAGTTTAGTTAGTTGAGTAGTCCTCTAGATAGCGAGTCTTCATTTGGGGACGAATGTTCTTAGTGAATGTTACACCGTAAGATTTCCGGCACCTATATGGCCTATTCGCGTGTTGGTTAGGTATTTAGAAAGCCATACATGCTAGAAAAAGGCCAGGAAAGGTCGGACAAGCGCTAAGTCGGCGCGTCGCAGGGAAAAAATGACGACTTATAAATTGCATTCCAAAGGATGCAACTTATAAATCGCATTCCGAGAATGCGACTTATAAATCCCTACTGAATGCGACATAAGTCCAACATATATAAGTCCCTACCCGGTTTATTCCTTTAACATATCATAATTTCCGAGAAGAGTGCGAGAACGGAGGAGGGGCGAGTTCCTTTGATAATTTTCAATCGATTACGCCTTAAACAGTCCAAACTCAAATTAACCTCGGAATGCAGGTATTTAGCAGCGAGAGCATTCACAGTTTAGTTTGTGAAATTCGACCGACAAATCGTCGAGCTACCGAGGCTAAGTAAAGTAGAATTGCTCCAAACTAGTGTCTATGTGCTCCCTAGCCGTAAAGTGATACTTCTCCCTTCTGAACTTACGAAAAATAACAAGTTTCGACCGTCTTTCGATAAGCCTAAGTTTAGACGATAATTATATCGAAAGTGATGTCGTCCTTGAGAATAGTGTTGTATTTAGTACTAATTGGCGTGTATATGAATGCAATTGGGAGAATTGGCTGGAGTGCGCGGAGTCTCGTCCGACCAGTCGAGTAACTCGAGGTTAAGGTATGTAGGGGTGTTCTTCGGCAAGTTAGTAGTCTAATTTTTGTGAATCATAGTAAACTCCGTATTTGAAACTCTCGGAGTTGAATGTTGAGAATTGAGTAAGTCTAGTAAACTCTGGTTTGTGTTGCTATATCATTTCGGTCAGGAAGATAGAAAAGCATGTGCCAAAGGGCGAATTAGCGTTCCAGATTCAGTATAGCTTATTGTATGATTAGCAAGCATGTTATAGAATAATAAGAAACATATTTTCAGAATATAAGCTAGTAAAAGTAAAAACCGATTAGGCAGGAAAGAGTTTTATGGCTACGAGATAGCCCATTCGGAACGAGATGAGATGACAGCTACGGTGTTCAAAACAGAGCAGGACAGTATCCACAAGCTCACGGTCATGTGATTAAAAGACACAGATGGTGTATTAAATTTTGGGCAGTTGCTAAATGCAAGCTTGGTCGAGAATAAGAAGTAGATTTCGGATAGTCTTTTTCGATTAAATATGCTTCACTATTTATATGGCTATTTGCTTGTTGAGACTTGTTGTGGCGTGAGGGCCCCTTATTGAGCGTCCTCGCCGCCCTGGATTGGTAATCGTGTCGCCCGGCGAGCGGGTGGGTTTAGGTCACTCCAAGGAGTGGCATGAGTCCCGGCCCGGGCGAAGATGGGATGAAGCTTTCCCATAGCAGTATGATCGGCATTACGGAGTGCAACTCCGGTTTTGAATAGCCTGTTAGTTTTGTCAGAGGAACCAGACCTTATAATTACTTGTCTATACATTCGGTGTGAGTGTAACTCACAGTTTTCGAGATAGCCCAGATTGAGTTTGTCAGGATCAGACCCTATACATTACTGTCTACGGGAGTCCTCGGACCCGAACACGGTTACTTATATCGGAGGCGAGGCCGAGCCGGAGACCTAGGGGACCAGTAGAGGAGCTCGGGTGAGCAGACAAGTGGAGTGACTTATTTTGAGTTTGGCCGGGTAGGGTATATAGATTGTTTGCTTGCTTGGCGCCATGTCAGAAACATGGGGGTTCGTATTGGCTCTTGCTTGCTACTTGTATATCTATTTACATGTTATATACTAGCTTCTACTAGACAGCAGACGTCGCGTTTACGAATGCATATGGGCCTTATCAGTACGAAAGCATGATTTAGTTCTTATCGGTTTTCTTGATTCGGTTAGCTCACACTCTCTCTGATTTGCTAGATATGCTATCTATATTTAGTTGTTTCAGTTATATTATTTCAGTTGCTTTGCATACTCGGTACAGCGATGCGCGCCCGGTGGGAGCCTTTGCATTTACTTACTGCCAGGTACTCATAGACGAGGAGAGCGATCCCTCGTGATTTCAGTCAGTATTGAGTTGTCAGCTCCTATCATCCGGAGTCTGATTGCCAGGGGTGTAGCTCTTTCCTTTTGATATACGGTATGGGTAGGTCGGGGCCTGTCCAACAGATCATTTCTATTATTACTCATAGAGGCTTTTAGATTGTATATTATCTCCTATGGTCAGTTGAGCCGGTCAGCGAGGTCGTGCAATTGTATAATTGTTTAGTATTCTGTTCTTATATGTTGGCCGTGTGGGGCCATGGCAACGATGATGGTGACGGCCGGTCACGTAACTTTCCGGTATTTCCTTGTTTATGTTTCAGATGACAAGACAGCATGGTGGCCTTGTCGGCCCGCATAGGTTCACAATTTGAGTGTGTTCTGGTCGCTGTTATTACGGTGCGGTGGCTATAGACGGATGGCCGGAGAGTGTGTTTACAGCCGTTATATAGCCCCTTGTTTCCGAGGAACCTGAAGTAGAGCTAGCCGGGCACCGGATGTGCCTCGGCCCATCGATTAGTCGAGGTCCTTCTAGGGGCACCAGGTACCAGTCCTTACCCCCAAGGCGGGGCGTGGCCAGGACCTCTAGTCCTCATCCTTCGGGACTTCCCATGAGTCACTGACGACTCATGGGTTCTCCTCACAATTGATTCGAGTGACTCGTGCAGCTGCTGCAGCATTTTTAAGTTTTTCTATGATTAACTTCCGGGTCAATTCTTGAATTCTCGGGGTAATAACAATATCTCCCCCTTAGGAAAATTCGTCCTCGAATGTTAGAAACAAGAAGGAAACAGAAACAAGAAATTATCATACCCCAATACTGATTATTTTAACCGAAATTTCACGGATATGACTACCTCCGAAAAGAACCACATAGTGGAACTAAATTCAGGCATCACATACATTCATCATAATATAATTCAAACTTGCGCATGAACTAAACATGGAAACTGATTAGAGAATTAGGGCAGAGGCATTACCTCAGAAGTCGGAACTAAGCCGGTAGAGAACAAATGTGGGTATCAACCCATCATGTCCACTTGACCTCCCATGTAGCTCCTTCAACATGATGATTCTCTATAAAACCTTAACTAAAAAGCTACCTCTTTTGTTCCTCAGCCTTCTAACTTTTTCGATCAAAATTTCAGCCGAAATTCTTCATAGCGAGCTATCTTTCACACCAACCTCATCTGAAGACTACCAAGGCTGGCTCACCCAAGCACTTCTTCAAAAGAAATACATGAATACGAGATGAACTGAAGCCAATTCTGAAGTCCAATAAGCACCACTTTACCAACTCTTCTCACAACCCAGTGAGGCCAACATAGCGGGGACTGAGTTTTACCTTTCTTTCCAAACCGCATGGCCCTTCATGTGAGATACCTTTAGAAACACCCGGTTGTCTGCAAACTCCAATTCTCTTCTCCTCACATCGGCATACGATTTCTTGATGACTCAGGCGATTTTCGATCGGTCCCTTATCAACTGAACCTTCACCATTGCCTCATGAACCTAATCTGGTCCTACCATAGCTGCCTCACCAACCACGAACCATCCAGAGCGGGAAGTCTTCACCTTCTAGTAGAGAGCCTCAACGGTGCCATTTGGATACTAGAGGAAATTGTTATTTTAAGCAAACTCGATTAGGGGCAGTAGTCATCCCAACTACCTTTAAAATCCATAACACATTCCCTCAACATATCCTCAAGAGTCTGAATGGCTCGTTCTTCTTGGCCGTATGTCTGAGGATGAAAAGTCGTTCTTAACTTTCCTTGCAGTCAAAGGCCATTTTTGAAACCAAATATATATATGAAATAAATAGTTCTTATAATCCAAACAACAGACAATGCTTCAAAGCCGCCTTTATTACCGAAATACAACATACATAATCATCTATTTTAGAATCAAGTCAGTCACTGATCGATGGAAATGCAACTTAGGCACTATCCACCTAACCCAATGTCAATGATTCATCTCAGGTTGGACTGACCGTCCTTGGGTTCTCTTTCGGGAGCCTCTGCATTTTCAGGGTTCAGGTGAAACTGCCACTTTTATCGCAGACTGGTATTTCTGACTCAATATTCTTCACCATTTTCCTCCACCAACATTCCTCATTCCATTACGTTGATCTAATTATGAAATATCTGTTTTTTTTATGCACATTTTCAATATCCGGATTCTAAATATAACCTGCAACCATAAGTCCACGTACTCATGTAAAAGTAAGAATGTCTGCCATCTCCTACTGAACCTCTTTGAGCACTCCATTGTATATATTTTCCTGTTATTGGATTCTCATCTTCTGGATTTAACATATTTACAAGGTCAATTTATTATTACTGCATTAACTTTTATATTGTATTAAAATGCGTCAATATAACACCCCCGGCCTTGCAGCGGTGGACCTCTTTCACCAATTCCTTCTTCCCCTCATCCATATGGGGACACACTCTCCATAGATTCTACTAAGGGCATCTGCAACCACATTAGCCTTGCTAGGGTGGTAAAGGACACTCATGTCATAATCCTTAAAGTAACTCAACCACTCCTTTGCGAAGATTTAGATCTTTATGTGTGAACACATATTGCAGCTCTTGTGATCCGTAAATACATCCCACGTGGACCCCGTAAAATAATGCCACCATATCTTCAGCCAAAGCACCATCACGGCCAATTCAAGATCGTGGGTCGGTGAATTCTTCTCATGCACCTTCAGGCACGTCGACGGTACATAAGCTATCACCCTTCCATGCACTCAACACACCCAAATTCAACTCTGGAAGCATCCAAAATACACCATGAGAGCATCATTATCCTCGTTGGGGTCAATACTAGTGCCGAAGTAAGTCAGGCCTTCAACTCTTGAAAGATTTTCTCACAAGCCTCCGACCATTTGAAACTATACCTTCTTGAGTCCAACTTGAGTCAAAGGCACTTGCAATGGATGAGAAACCCTCCACAAACCTCGATAGTAGCTAGCTAAGCCCAAGAAACTATGAATATCCGAAGGATTCACCGGTTTGGGCCAATTCTTCTTGCCTCAATTTCCGTGAGTCTACTTTTATGCCTTTCTTTGGACACTACACGACCCAAAAATTCCATGGAGATCAACAAAACCCACACTTCTTTGAACTTTGCATACAATTGGTAGTTCTTGAGGGTGGAGCACTACTCTCAAAGTGAGCGGCATGCTCCTTCTCGCTCGAGAGTATACCAAGATGTCATCAATGAACACGACACGAACATATCCAAATATGGATTGAACACTCTGTTCATCAAGTCCATAGCCAAACGGGAGGCATTCGTTAGTCCAAAGACAAAACTACAAACTCGTAATCACCCATCACAGTGTTCTGAATGCCATCTTCGGGATATCACTCTCCCGAACTCTAAGGCGATGATACCCGGATTTGAGATCTATCTTCGAGAAACACTTACCACCCTAAACTGATCGAACAAATCATCGATCCTGGGTAAACGATACACATTCTTGACGGTGACTTTGTTCAAATGTCGATAATCCAATGCACATACAAAGGAACCATCTTTCTTTAGAACAAATAATATTGAGTGCGCCCCATGGAGGCGCTCGGTCTAATGAAACCCCTGCTTCGAAAATCCTTTAACTAATCCTTTAACTCTTTTAGCTCAGTTTGGAGCCATCCTATAGGGAGTAATAGATATAAGTTGCGTATTATCGGGAAGAAGGTCAATACGAAATCAATCTCTCGCTTCAGGAGGAATGCCGGCAAATCATCGGGAAGATCTCACGGATACTCGTACCGGAACTAAGCTGGATAGTCAGGGTCTTGGACTCAACATCCTTGACCCTAACCAAATGATACATGCAACCCATAGAAATAATCTTTTGTCCTTGAGGTAGGAAACGGGAGCGACCTACAGGGAACAAGTGAACTACCCTTCCATTCCTAAGGCTTGGCTCACCGGGAATCGAACTCCTGCGGCCAGGTCACGCAATTAATGGAAGCATAACAAGCACACAACCAATCCATGCTGAGAAAAATATCAAAATCGGTCATGGCTAACTCTATATCAGATCTACTAAGATGACCTTATGGAGAACCAAAGGCTGGGCAATTTCTATACACCCATCTAGCTATAATTGAGTCACCCTCTTGGAGTAGAAATCATGAAGGATTGACAAGACAACGGGACTGACTTTGAAGCTACTGGCTGCAGGTGTCACAAGGGACAAGGTGGCCCCTAGATCTAACAATGCATAAACATCAACATGGAAGACTCATAACATACTAGTAACCACGTCAGGAGACCTCCACACTCGACGGGAATGCTAGAGCATAGAATCTGTTTTGGTGCTAGCCGCCCGGTTGCACTGGTAGATGCCCCTGATGTGTGAGCGAAGGGTGGCTGATGAGCTAGAAGCTGGGCCATGACCCCCAGCAGATCTATCTCACTGCTGGACAATCTCTAAGCATGTTTTCGGGTTGCCGCACCGGGAAACATGCCCCGATTGCCAGGAGCAGAAAGCATGCCCTCGGCCATATCTACGACAAGCTGGAACACTTGAATCTGCGGGCCTGCTACTCTGACACCTCGAGCCTGATGGTCTCCCTCTTAGATCATTCCTAGCCCAAGATGGCACACTCAAGGCTTATGAAGCTGGGGAGGAGGATCTATGGTGGGTCTATTGTGGTGCCCTGGCTGGACTCTTGGGAGAATGCAGCTGGCCCTCCTTCCTGGCCTTCTTGGCCTTTCTCTCTCTCGAATGGGATGCCTCCATCTGCTAGGCATACAACACCATTCGAGGGGAAGTCAATGTCTACGATGGAGCATAGCAATCCTGCGTTCCTTATCCAGTAACTGCTATCAGCCCTTAAACACCTTCCTTTCTTTTCCTCACGATCGACCACTAACTTTCGAAGGGAGCATAGTTCGACGGGGCGGGTTAACTCAAGGGAATACTCTAGCTCATCATCCTCCCTTTCTTCACATTCACAAACTCGACCTCTTTCATCTCCCTCATCTCCTAGGGGAAGAATTGATCCAGGAATGCAACATGGAACTTTTTCCAAGTGACCAAACTTGCTCGGCGACCACCTTTATCCATCCATTAACGGAGCCAGATATGTACCTTCAAGCTGGTAGGAGTCCAACTTTGCGCACTCAACTTTTCTCACCCCATGACCTGGGTGATCTAGATAACCTCATCCACAAACTTATGTGGGTCCTCATCTACCTTGGACCCAAGAAACTGGCCAGTTCATCCTCAAGAAGTCACGGCTCGAGCCGCCGTTGCAACTGCCATTAACGGAACTTGCCCGATAGCCTACTGATTTACCTAAGTGGTCAAGTCTGTGCAAGCATCTGGATAGCGGGGCCGAAGCTCGGGCGTGGGCAGCTGCCTCCGGTACTTGAGGCTCCTGAACTTGATGGGACTGCTGATGCCCACAACCCATGCCATCCTTGGCCTTCGTCTCGATTAATCCTTGGAGGAGCCATGATTCTGCAATCTTGAACAGCACAAATTAGAGGGATAGAAAAGACTATTCACCGCAAGACATAGATCATGAAAGATGGGAACATTTCCTAGAATGTTTCGTAGCCTATTCATCATAAGTGTGGCGCGCTTCACGCTCATGAAAAAGACTCTACTTAACTTGGCTTCGGACTCCTAGGATACATCAAACCTATGCTCACGATGCAAAGTTTTTGCGATCGGCGTGAGCCGGATGGTAAAGACCTGCGAGACAACGGACCCCGAGAGACCCCAGTCAACCCATGGAATAGCGTGCTAACTCATTGAATAAACATGAAGAAAACATAATTATAAACTTAGCGAGGAAGTCTAACTTAACAAAACGATAGAATAAACATCTGAAGTTGAATATGTCTAAGTTTGATAAGCCTCTAATCAGGATGAGATGATGGGACAACGCCCCCAACTAGCTCCACAATACTGAAATTGAAAGTACAACCAAGATAACTGAAAGTCTAGTCCTCAAAAGTTGAGGACTCACCTTCATGATGCCACGACTCTGATAAGTGACTATGAACGGGGTTGGACCGGAGAATTGGATCCTGCATTATGAAACAATGCAACATAGAAGGTATGCGGATCAGTACATTGAATGTACAGTATGCAAAGGTAAGTAAAACCACTTTGATAGCATAAATCATTAAAACTAATCATACATATAACAGCTTTTAAGAGTAAGTAGAAGACTACAAGCACTCATTCGGGAAGTCATACTCTTATCATAAAGTGATCATGCGCCCAGCCGAACCTCATAGGCGGCTCGAATGACTCAAAAGATAAAACATAACACTTATTCCAAAAAAGTTTAACAATAGGCAAACCTTGGTTCCCGAACATGCTGCATAGATAATTATCATGAGTAATGGTTATGCAAATTTGAATGTTATAGACGGTGGGAGACTTGTCACTTAGCGGCATACCATGATAGAGCTTACGTGGTGCCGACTATTACACTCAAGTAGGCAGATCCATCCAAATCCCCTTTCCCAGGGCTAAGGACGCTACCATGATATCGATATCAAGATGAAAGGCCATTTGGGCCAGAGTTACTCACAAAGGAGATCCAATAATATAATAGAATCCAACCTATGTTGGTGCGTAGTTACGGGCCGTAGGGTGCAGTCGACCCTTAGCCGCTCGATTGCTATAGTCTTCCCCCCAAAACATGCAATGCTCTACATCGTATAAATACAAAGATCAACATCGTCTAATGACGAATCTCAACATCAAATCATGCATAAAATAAACATCGTATGAAGCAGCTCAACATTTTCCATTGACAAAGCTCATTTATGAAATGTACATACACTAGACAACATATAAATATGAAGCTCAACAATGTCATTTCGACAAGGCTTAGAATGAAATCATGCGTAGGCTCAACATCATGAAATGAAGCAACATTGTCCTTGATAAAAAGCTCAACAATGACATGCATAACAGAGTACGGATATGCATAGAGAAGGCATTACTTTGAAATGTACCACAAGCTAGAATTCATAATAAGGGTTAAAGGAAAATTTCATCTCAACCATGTGGTAAGCTCCTTGTAGGGGAAAAATCACAAGTTAAAATCATCATTTGGGCATAACCCCAAGCTCTAGCATACTTGGGTCTATTTAATCTTCTTTGAAATTATCAACAAAACATGGGTACGGTTGGAAACATGCCTTTCATCATCTAATCCATCATCATTACATTCTCTATGAACTATCCGCACATGGGCGTTTTAGATTCAATTTTAGAAAGACAATTTTGTAAAAGAAATTAAGTTAGGAATCCATCGAGCTCGATGAAATCCCCATCAACTCAATTTAATCATACCCATTAGTAGAGATGCAAGAATCATACAATTGAATGAAAATCATCATCATAAACCAATCACATATTTATAGGGAATGGGCATGGGTTGGAAGGAATAATCCACTCATAGTCTTACATATCTGGGATTGAAGAATCCTTAGTTTTCCTTATTGCCCGGTGAGATTCCAATTGGAAACCTCGAGAATTCACCTTGATTTTCTCCTCAAACCCCCTACCTTTCATGCATTAATGTGATGGCCTAAGATGGGTTTTTTTCTCTACTAAGCCCTCTATTATAAACTTAGAGCGACGTAGTATAGGCCCTTGAACTTAGGTGCAAAGCCTTCTGAAATCGTTGAGAATAGCGCAGGTACCTAATGGACGATGCGATGAATCGTCACCGGGCACATGATCTTTTGGTTTGCTCATTAAGTTCTTTGGATAACTGGTCTATCAGGGCTCCTAACGAGTGACATGACGACTCATCCCCAGCAGCCATGACCCGTTGCCACTTCCCGTCAAGTGCACTGGATCAATTTTCCAATCTTCCTCCGAGAACCACCCCGGTGACATAACGACTTGTGGTGTCGACCCACAGTCATTACATCTCCCGTGGACCTCGGCCTTCCCACAAGTCACCTGACGACTCGTGGGGTTTCCTCTGAGTCGTTGGTGACTTGTTCTGCAATTCTTGCAACATTTTCTAGATTTTCTTCTCTAATTAACTTAGATTACATTCTTGAATTCTCAAGGTATAACACATGTACTTAGCAAGCTTTGATAATTGACCCTTTCTAGAAGTGATGTCGAGATATATTCCTAACAACTCTTTTTCAATAGTTACAAATATACAACACAAGTAATTCACCCAACAAGAGTTTATGGATTAGTATCAAACCATGAAGCAAATAAAATATTATTATCGGAGTCGGTTACACCACGGTAGTATCATAATATGCCTTAATATAGTCACCACATTAGCTACACCACTGATTATATCACAGTGAGCCTCAAATATAATGAGTCAAATCATCATCACAATCATCTCAATATTTCAACATTCAACTCAATATGAAATGAAATAGAAGATGAAATATAAGGCAATGCATTGCACAGGCTAAGATCCTGTATATACACTTTTCTACATTGGGTAGTTGGGACCAATGGGGCTAAGTGAGGTCCATATATCTACTGAGCCATTTTCTATCGGCAATAACACCGCCAAAACCATTTCCCATCTCAGCAACACATGTTGGAACTATTTTATATTAATAATAATACACACAGGAAACATTTTTCATCTATAATAACACACAAGAACTATTTTTCATTGATAATAACATACGCGGGAACATTTTCTATTGGCATCGTAAGAGTGTAAATTTTCACAAAATAACTCAGTAGGCACTATTAGTCAATAATCATCATGCAACAATAAGAGTAGTATGAATATATATAAATAACACAAGTTCGTTAACCAACCATAAAACCAAGGATCATCAAGTCAAAATCAAGTATCAGTAAATCAACCACACCAAGTTGGAATATCATCAATACATATATTAATTTCGTCTAAATTTATCCATATCATGACAGAGTACTCATATAATACTAGTCATCTCATTTATATGGAGCTCTTTTCATTTATTATTCATTATTATTAAATTTATTTAAAATATACAAAACTAGCACCTCAAAGAATCAAAAATATCTACTTGCTTTAAATCAGAGGCTCAAATATCAAATTAGATTTATCTTACTGTTATATTTCCAAGCGATCAATATGTATACAAACACATAATCTTCATAAAATCCCGAATCCGATGACATCTATATTGTATATATATTTTGGCTTGAAAAATCAGGTCAAAAAGTAACCTCGAGTCTGGAGCCGAATTTGGAAATTTTCTTTCAGTTATGTTAATCTATAAATAGGTGTTATTCAACTCCCAAATCAATAACTAATTATCATTCTAAGAATCCTAGGCCTAAATCTTTCTTAATTTTCATAATTTCTTCATGTTTTTGCCAAAAACATTTTTGAGTCGTCAGAGCTCATAGAAAAGATTAAAATATTTACATCGATGCTTTGAGATGAAAATTTCAATTTTTATCTTCTCTTTTACTCTCTTTTTCTCCATTTATTTTCTTTTCTTTCTGTGTTTTCCTTTTACATACGCGTACCTTATTTGTCCCTTTTTGCTTCCTTACTTTTCTTCACATCTGATGGCTTATAAGCCATCAGTTATGCTCTTTCTTTTTTTAATCATTAAATTTTTTTTATATATTGTTGCTAAAGACAAAATAATCCTTAATTTAAATCAGGTATATTACATTTTTTCCCTCACTTAAAATAATAGTCATCCTTGAACATGGTCAAACATAATTTTTTTTAGAAGTATCAGTATGTGAACACTCACTATGCATGTACCGCTCGTACTCTCAATATGTACTATCCTCTCTGAAGCTCACCCAATCACTTTGAGAATTTAGTATTTACTCATCCTCGCAAGTCATAAATCACATATAAAAGCTAGGGAGAGGGTTAAAATGAGGAAAATATAGAAAAATTCACAAAATAACTAGGAGGGTCATTTACATCATCCATCACTAACACACACGTTGTCCTTGAACTTAAGAGAAGGAAAGTAACCATCTTTCCAAAAGTTGAGGATATCTGCTACATATCAGACTCAACCTCCCAAATTCCTTCCTCTACATTATTATGTCTCCACCTCACCTTCCACCGAGATACTACTTGTAACACCTCAAAAGTACCTAAAGATCATACTAGGGGCGGAAATGGAGAAAATAGAAAAAACTACACCAGGTCATAGGAACAAGTCATTATTTGACTCATCAAATAACCCGACGAATCATTGTGTGACCTGTTAAGTGGGAAGTGTTGGTGAAAACATTGTTTTCAGAGTGTCTTGACGACTAGCTAAGTGACCCGTTAAGTGACACGATGAGTCATCAAGTGAGGCGTCAAGGAAAGACTAGAAAGTTGAAAAAATGGCCAATGATAATGGATCAGGGGTGACGACCCGTCAAGTCTCCTAACTTAGTCCTTCATGTCACCCATTGGGACTACCAGTATAATTTTTCAGACAGGTTTTTAAGGGTGTCTGTGTATTTCTAAGTTTTCTAACTCCTAAACTAAGTCGTTTAAGCCTCTAAAGGGTGTTTTTAAGGGTTTTATTCATCATAAATCCTCATTTTGCTCTTAACACTCCATTTGTAAAAGATCAAAACCTCTCCAAGCCAAGACTAGGGTTCTTCATCAGAAATACTTCAAATCTTTCTTGGGCTTTCAAGGCAAATTAAGGAATCATCTACCCATGTATGTAGGGCTATTGATGTGCAATTCTGACACAATTGATTCTCAAAACTAAGAAAGCCACGCATGGACTTAGGTTTATTTTTGTGGATATGAGGCACTTTTCCTTTGATTTCAGGATAAGTAGGTTTTGGAACAATAAATTGCAAAAAGGAAGCTAAAAGTGTGCAAAAAAGGGCAAAAGTGGAGACCAAAGTATGATAAAATTAGGATGAACCTACGCGAGCACGTCTTGAGGTTTTTGATAAAAAACTGAAAGTTTAACTTTTTGGAAAGCTGAACTTATGAGACTTGTCACGGATCGTACCATGGTGGTATGAGCCGTGGTAAGCCAGTCGTGATGAAATCGAGAAGAATGCTTGAAGGCTGATTCCAGTACTAGAGCACCCTAAGACCCATGAGATAAGAAATCTAGTACAAGTCATACCAAGGAGTCGTGGTGAAGTTCAGAAAAATTTCAAAAGATCGAAGTTCAAGCCACGGGTGTCAATGTATGAGTCACTTAGCATGTTGAGTGCAGAATCAGTGCATTTGCCCAACACTCAGCCAAAAATTCAGCCAACACTCCAAGCCACGAGTGGATGTCACGATCACATGAGAAGCCCCGCTGAATCGTAGGTGGACTGTGGCGTGGTCGGCTATAGATATGGAAAGTAATCCCGTTAGTTTAGGAAAAGGATTCTTATGTCTCTATAAATACTTTTTATGTTTTATTTTAATAGGGGCGTGAATATACTTAATTCTACAAGGAAAACATTGTAGTAAGCAATTTTACATCATTGGAAGAGAGAATTGAGTTGGTTCAACCTTGTGATCAACCTTTTCTTGAATTCATCTTGTTCTTTCTACTTGTTATTCAAGATTTCATTGTTTTAATTGGAAAGGAATTGTTTTCTCAATCATCTTTGTAAGTATTTTTTTATGTCTTCAATTATGAACACCAATCACAACCTTGCAACTATGAGAGGCTAAAACCTCCATAGCTAGGGTTGTGGGAACCATGTGGTGGATTAACTAGTTAGAGTTTCACAAAGTGAGTCTAAACCAAATACTAAATACTTATACAGTATTCTCTTCATCTTTAACGGTTCTTAACGGTGTACAACGTTAGGAAGTGCCTGAATTCTTTACTTGCTTTGGTCAAGCTGCGGAGATAGGAAAAGAGAATTTACAATGGAGCCTTGATCTTTGATCATTATATTAGCTTGAGCCGTGGTCGCCCAGGATAGTTATATGCGGAACTTAGTGATAACATTAGTTTGCAAAACTCATGATACTTGGTCGAAGTGAGGATAGTCATTCAATAGGGATTGGTCAATCATTTGAATGAATCTAAGTTATCAGTTACGCAAGTAAGTAATTGTAAAAAGATCACGTGTGTATATCCATTGTTATGAACCCATAGGGAACACAAACCCCTAGTTATCCTTTAATTATTGATTCACCAAATATAATCTTTTTCTTTCATTTATTTTTATTATTGTTTTTATTAGAATTCCCCGATTGTGAACTAATTACCATACAAGTTCATCAACCGGCTGTAATCTAGATCTTCCACATTCCTTGTGGGATCGACCCCAACCTCTTAATTTGGTTCTTTATTGACAACATCCACTTCATACTTTAGTTGGAAGTATGGTTTGAGTGTTATAAAAAAAGTGGCATCGTTGCTGGGGAATACGGCCAAGACTAGGTTATTTGCTTGTAGTTGACTTTTTGGTAATTATTACCTTAATTAATTTATTTTTGGTGTTTTACTTTGATACCCACAGGCTATCCTCAGGTGAATGCCAAGCACTGCGGGAGTAGAGGAGACCCCCTTGTTCCACTAAATCCCAGCTCGAACAAGCATTGCATAGAATGGGAAAACCCGAGCGGAGCCCGCTTTGCTGAAGAAGCTAGGCCAGCCGAGCTAGCTCGGTTAGCTGCACTCAGCAAGGCGGTGATAACAGAGATAAGGTGGTAAACACTGGTCGACATGGGGGGGTGTAGAGCTCAGAGATTTGCCCCTTAGTTCTTCGATGATGATGACCCAAATATTGATGAGGTTGGTCAGGCGGAAACCTTGACATGCCACCGCCACTGCCTGCTGGGGCCAAATTCGATATTACAAGCACCATGATTCGACTGCTAAACATGAAGGGGTGTTTAGTGGATACCAGCAAATGGATAGCGTAGCTTGCACTTGATAGAATTTTGTAGGAATATTCAAGAATATAGGTTGCCGAGATGCTTGGGATGCGATAAGACTCGACTCTTCCCTTTCTCTATAAGGGAAGCTGCTTTCTAGTTATCGAAGTTGGCTAACGACTCCATAACCAATCGGAGGGAACTTAAACAAGCCTTCTTGGAGGATTTTTCCCCATCAAAGATATTCACAGTTAAAGAATGAATCTATAATTTTCGGCAGATTAAGAGACGGAGGCACTCATGAAACTTGGTTGAGGTTCAAAAGAAGTTGACTAAGTGCCCGAACCATAAAATCCCAGATGGCGAGTTTGTTGGAAATCTTTTCTGAGTCTCTTAATAATAGAACCAGAAGTGCATGGCAAACACGGTGGCGGGTGGAGCATTGATGAGTCACACAGGAGGAACGGTTGTAAGCAGTAGCCGAATACTTTTTCCATGGAACAAACCCCTCCGGCGGAAACGTTCCCTTCAATAGTAAGTAAATAGATCTAAAACATATAAAATGCAGTTAATCCCGTCGTGGCCTAAGGAGAGGGTGACAAAGACAAATAGGGCGACATACGAGGAGGCTGCTGCAGTGTAAGTGCTATGTTGTTGGTTTGACTGCCAGAGACCAATGAAGGAAGGAGGAAGAATGGGATCAGGAGTTGGCTCACATACACACATCATTCGATTTGCTGACAAAGCGTATCATGGGAGGAGGCCAAAAGGTAAATGTAGTGGAAACACAAGGAAGGGAGCAAGGAGCGAGATCCTCTAATTCTAAGGAGGCAAACTTCCTAGATATCCAAGTGGTGAGTTTCGAGCCAACGCCCAAGCGTCTGCACAAGAAAATCGGTGCCAAGGTTTTGGAAATCAAGGTGGAACCAATACGGAGATAACTTCTGATAGGAACGAGTTCGAGAGATAGGAGCCGTGGTCATGAGCGAGAGGAGGATGGGGAAGGAATGACGAGATATCGAAATGGCCGGGCTGGAGTCTCATGCTCCTAATGCATGAGAAGGGGATGTCGGACAATCAAAGTTGGAAGTTATGATGACCAAAATGCTAAAAAGGTGAGGTCCATGGATGATGGAAATTAGAAATAAATTCAGTGACTTATCTAGCATGGGTCGGAAAGTGGAATCTCATGCCACCGCCATCAAGTAGATAGAACTTCAGCAGGCAGCGCCGCGGCATCAATGAACCTAGAAAGGTACACTTCCTAGAAACACCATCCCAAATCCAAAGAATGATGCCCATTGCATGGTAGTGAGCACTAGGAGTGGTAAAACCACTGCTGACTCCCCGTTTCTGTTGATGTTGAAAGGAGGAAAGAGAGCATGATTGAGAAGAAGAGATTGGTGATGAGACAAACATGATGGGTTGCAAAAGGTCCCTAGGAGTGAAGGAATGCGACATGTATCAAGGAAATAGTGCAAAAGGCTATCCAGAGACCCACTTGCCACCATTCCAGACAAGGATGAAGAAAGCAGATAAGTAAGTTCCAAAAATTTCTTTCAATTCTCAAACAAATATTTGTGAATATACCATTGGTCGAAACACTAGAGCAGATGTGGGATATGAAAAACTTCATGAAGGACCTAGTGACGAAGAAAAGATCTGTAAATGAGATTTGGTTGACAATGTCCATCACTATTGTGCCATAGAAACAAGGGTCTTAGCTCAAAAAGAAGAACCAAGTGCCTTCACAATACCTTCCACCATTGGAATATCGAGTTTGCAAGGGCACTGCGCTGATCACAGGAGCTAGCAGTCTGTGCCCTTGGCAGTCTTCAGAAGATAGGATTGCAGGAGCCCCTTAAGCCAACATACGACTCTTGTGGCCGATAGATCAGTTAAGAAGTCGGTGGGCATCCTAGTTGATATTAACGTCCAAGGTTGATAAGTTTTATATTCCCGGTGGACTTCATGATCTTTGATTTGAGGTAGATTATGAGTCCCAATCATTCTTGGGTGACCATTCCTCGCTCTTGGGGAGAGCTCTAGTAGATGTGGAAGGCGGCTATTAAAGTTTAGGCTAAAAAGAGGCCACTTTCAGCATTTGTCGGACTATGAAGCAACCAAAGAAATTTGGTGATCTAAACGAGGATGAGTATGGGTCCCTTGATGAATTTTGAGTAGTCAAGAGACTTGTGTCGTGCAGCGACGTTAAATCGAACGCGTCTTGGAAGGAAACCCAAGTGGTGGTTTTGTGAAATGAAATTTAACCGGACCACTGCATTATACCCGCAGCGTTAAATCAAGCGCTTCTTGGGAGGCAACCCAAGTTATTTATCTAATGTGTGCTTAGTGTGCAGGAAAACAAAAATAGGTGGCTTAAATATCTGCTGCTACAGGATCTCAGTACCACTCATGAGTGAGTCCTACTAGTCGTGTTAGCAATGGTGGTGGCGAGAGAACATTCTAAGCAAGTGACCTCGGCTCATCCTGCATTTGGCGCATAATGAATGCGAATTCGTAGGATGCTCTAAATAGTCACTAGGCAAGTTCTCTGTAGCGAAATTCATTACGGGCCGAGAGGACGAGTCGTAGGTTGCTCCTACGACTCGTAGTACAGTCGTGTTGAGGTCAAATCAACCCAATTCAGCCAAGAGTTTTCGATAGCCCCCACCTACTTAAACATCAAAACTCACCATCTTCCCATGCGAAAACCTCAAAACCCACTACCTACGACTTGAGAAACCTTCTTCCAACACCCGTGATACCTCTCACCAAGAAATTAAGTACAGAGTCTTGCTTCAACTAAATGTGAAAAGCCTAGGCGTTTATTTCAATTCTATGAATCGAAAATCAAGTAAGTGATTTACATTTGAAGTAATTAATGCTTGAAAGTGAACTTAAGGGAATCGAAAACAAAAAGAATCACTGGTCTGCTTGAAAATCAATGGGTAGACACGAAAAGCACCAAACAAACCGAAAACCCACTGGAAATTGATTAAATTTTGGCCTAGAACACCTAAAGGAAGTTACGGTTAGGGAAGGATTAAGTGGTGTAAAAAGGAAGGGTACCTAATGCTAGACCTAGGAAATTTGAGTGCAAAATGTGCAAAACAAACACCTATACACTGATAAAAAAGAATCATAAAACTGGGTTGAAAAGGGGTATGCGGCATGAAATGCAGTGGTATTTACACTACGAATCGTGTAAGTCACTCTGCTTCATATCTTGAAGAATTGATTTGGGAAGCCCACCCTACCACTCGTGGAATCAACCTATGGGTCATACCACGAGTTGTGGTGAAAAATAGAATTTGTGCAAAATGGGACTCCATCATATGACTCAAGATGCAGTTGTACCTTCCTTGGTATAGTCGTACCTTCAAGTAGTGGGGGCACCATCGGGGTTTCTCCACGAATCGTACCTTCTGAGCAAACAAATCTGAGACCCGTGATGAGATACTGCATTTCTTCTATCTAATTTTCTTTTGAAAATGGAGATACTTAACCTCTTTCTCACTTGAGGTACAATGACACTTCAAAGCGAGGCGAGACAAAACACAGAACCGCGAGCCAATTGATAGATGAAACAACGAGCTCAGAGTTTGAGAAAGCTGGAGAGATTAACCTAGTGGTTCGCATGAGGATTATCAAGTAGACACCTCAACACAGATGAACAAGAACCACTAGGGGCAAGATCAATGTCCCAAGCGAAGCAACCACTGCCACATCGCTCAAGCTCCCGATCGAAGAGGGCTAGAGAGGAACAACAAAGGTGGGAACCGACTCAACTGAGGAAGGGTTAGAAGGGACCCATAATGATGAATAAAGTAGTGAGGAAGAAGGTGGAGAGGGACCCTACCGAGGAGAAAAATAGAACAATGCAGTGGAGAGTTCCGGGTGCTAAAGAGATATATGAACAGGCATTTGCTCTCACTGCCAAAAACAAACCAAAGAGAAGCATCTAGAAGAGCGCAGGATCTCACTAATTACTTGAATGAAGTTGAGGATAAAAAGCGTATGTTTAGCTTCTATGGGGTGGAAATTGGATAGCCAGACCCTACATAATACGGAGGACCGCCGGGGAGTTCTACTAGCCACGTGGAGAAAGCAAAGGAGGAAGAAGATAAAGTAGCAACCTTTGCTTGGAGAGTGTTTTAGTCCGAGGGGGCGGATTAGAAGATGTATACATTCGGGCTAGTGCACGGATGTTATATGGACCTCGGTTCAAACCAACGAGAATCACCCTAGAGTATGATTATAGGCGAGGCAATGAAGATTTAAGAGTCGAGTAGGGGTGAGCGGCAGTATTTGCAATAGCTAGCAAAGGTGATAGATGAGAACAAGGATGAGGCTGAGTGGGTTACAAGTGGAAGCGGTGACAAAGAGTTCATTGAACTTCATTGCAAAGAACTCTTTGGACATTGAGTGAAACATCAATTCGCCTACAGGTTAATGATAACACGTTGAGTGTTGATAAGAGGTGTTGGTGGAATGCCTCATGTCCCGATACCCTCTTAACAACCCTAGGATCATAGCTACCGAGATACGAGATAAGTTGATGGAAGTTAGACTACTATTCCATTCCCGAGCCTTATATACGATTTGTGTAGGGAGGCGAGAGTATAGCGAGGTGATGAGAGATTGATCGGAGGCCAAACAATTGCATTACATAAGGCCTTATTCAGGATGAGATGAACCCGGTAGAAGCCGTCCCGGAATGCCCACAACCATTCCAACAGCTCAGCCAACAAGAGGACGTACAGGTGAATGTCCCGGTACTCAAATGAGGCCAGACACCGTAAAGATCTAGAACATTCGGATTCAACTCCCGGCCACCTCGGCTACACCGTTGCCCAATGTACGGACTTCCCGAGCTCCAGTAGGAGCATCCTGGTATAACGGATTTCTTCCGGAAGAATTTGAATTGACCATGGCCGAGCAAAAAATTCAAGAAATGATAGAGAATCTAAGGCCATGGGTCAAATCTGAGATAGATGCCGCATCTCGAGGCCCTTCATACCCTTGGGATAGTTTTGAGCGAGATTTAACTTGAGGACAGGCGGAAGCGATCGAGACAGAAGCGATCTTCGTCTTGAGTTGGGGGCTCTTCGGAGCCAAGTGGTTGAGTTTTCTTTACGACAACCAACTGTTATAGCAGCCCCCACTCTTCGGACTGATCTGAGATCTTGAGGAGGACATTGACTTGGCGGCATATTGGGAGCCAACTACGGCCGTGATAAAAGAAAAAGGGAAATTCTTGAAATCTTTGGTGAGAAAGTGTGAAAGAGCTAGAAAAGAAAGGAGAAGAAAGAAGCGCAAGAAGGCTAGAGTGAAAGTATGCGAGCTCATGAGGAGCATATAACTAAGGCATGAGAGTTAGAGAGGGCTTGAGGAAGCTCCGCCTGGCCTAAACGAAACTTTCGTTTCATGACCCTTCGGGTGAGCTACATTCGGCCTCGATTTCCATAGAGGCATTAGGGGTACTACTACCCCCATTGTTACACCATTAAGTGCGCCGGCCACCACTAGCGCCACTACTACCGCAGAGGTACCACCTTCGCGAGATGATAGAGGCGAAATGCGAGTAACCACAGGTATGTCCTTTTTTCCCTTCATGCGTATATTTTGTTCTTCGGGGATGAAACATTCTTTAAAAAGTGTGGGGGGGGTGTACTGTATTTTTGGTATATTTTTAGTCGCCTGAGGGTTTTCTTGCGGTGTTTCTTTTCCCTTGACATCGTCTAGTAGAACCTACATGTGTTAAGATTTTTGTGTTTAGTTGTGATTTTTGTTTGATTAGAAATTAACTTGAGGAATACTCTGCCATTTAATATTCACTACTTTTGTTGTTTTGAAAAATTGACCCTGTTTAAAAAAATTCCTGTGTATTTTTGACAACAATGCATGATTTCTACGGATCATTTATTTTATTTAGTTATTAATAGTGCTAGTCTTGTTAAGCCTTGTATAGACAGGACGGGTAAAGTGAAAGTAGTTCATGTACCATGTGAGTGAGGTCTTAGTATTGGTTAGGTATGTTGTTGAAGATCTGACTTGCCTGGTTGGTCTCTGTCTAGGTTATGGATGGTTGGTTGGAGATGATCATAGGCCATTGTTGTGTTAGCTCACTTTCTTCCTATATTTCCCTACCAAAGTGTCATGAATCCCTTGATCCCAAGTTTGAGCCTTAATTGACCATATTTCTTGATTTGCACCTGTTAACTATACTCATTTGTTTATAATGAACCTGTTTGGACCTGGTCCTTCCTTGGATATTGTGAACCTCAACATAAGATAAATGCTTAAGTCGAGAGTGTCTAAGAAGGGTGCATAAATGGTGGAATGGGAGAAAAGGAAAAGAAAAGAACAAAAAAAAATGGTGAAAAATAAGGTGTGGTGAGGTGAAAAGTAATAGCTAAAAATTTCATAATATTGAAAAAATGAAGAAGAAATTCAAAATAGCTTGAAAGTGTTGAAAAATGTGAAAAATCCACCCCACCCTTGTAAATGTTCATAAAATGGGGAAAAAGGGGAAGAAAAGACAAAGAATGAAGAGGTGAAATAGGAGAATGGTGCAACCAATGAATGTAGTTCCAAGAGGATACTCACTAATAAAATCTTTCATCTTTATCATGTCCATCCCCTATTCCTACATTACAAGACATATAAAGTTCTATAGTGATCTTAGTTTGACCATCTAACAAACCGAAGCAGAAAAAATAAGGGAAAGCCTATGGTATCGATGCATAATAACTACAGTTCTTTGAGAGAGTAGTACTTCATTTTCCTAATCCCATGTTTCAGCTGATACTTCATATTAGAGTGGGGACTTCATTTTTTGTGAGGGTAGATGGATTATGTTTGCTTTTACCATTGGTCTGTGTTAAACACATAGGTGATGACTTATTTGCTTGATTGATAGCTAGATGACATGTCTTGATCCCAGATATGATGTTTTGAGGTTGCTTGCAATGCATTAGCTGATGATGTTTCAGAGGGAGGTCAATAGAATTTGTATATAGATTGCACAAATTTGTTTGAGTTTTGGTTGTAGTATCTTAAGTTTAGTTTCTATTTGAGCGTTGTGTTTAGTTTTCTTTTTTACTGGACACGCAAAAGTCTTAAGTTGAGGGTGTTTATGTGTTGTGAATTTACAACATTATTGATGCTCAAAATGAAGAAATTAGCATGGACATAGGTGTATTTACTTCTATATGAGGAACTTTTCCTTTGATTTCAAGATAAAAGTGTTGGAACAATAAATTGCAAAAGGAAGCTAAAAGTGTGCAAGGAGCAAAAGTGCAAGCCATAGTACGATCTGTAGGATGGACCTACAAGTCATACTGGGGCTTTGATAATAAACTGAAAGTTTAACTTGGAAAACTAAACTTATGAGACTTTTCACGGATCGTACCATGGTGGTACAAGTCGTAGTAAGCCCGGTCATGATGAAATCGGAAGAATTGCACATGGCGATTCTCGTTAGAGCACCCTACGACTTGTGAGATAAAGGTACGAGTTGTATCATACTGGTCGTGATGAAGTCAGAAAAAGTTAAAAGATCAGGATCAAGCCACGAGTGTCAATGTACGAGTTGTAGCATATTGGTACAGATCATACCTTGGCCCAACACTTGGCAAAAATTCAGCCAACACTCCAAGCCGGAGTGGATGTCACGATCCGTGGCCTACAAGTCATAGGTGGACCCATGAAGGGAGTCGGCTACAGATATATGGAAAGCAGTCCTGTTAGTTTAGGGAAAAGGATTCTTGTGTCTCTATAAATACTTTTTTATGTTTATTTTTAATAGAGGGCTGACGAATAGACTTAATTCTAGTAGAGGAAAACATTATAGTAAGCAAATTTACATCGTTGGAAGAAAGTGAGTTGGTCCAACCTTGTGATCAACCTTTTCTTGAATTCGTCTTGTTCTTGCTACTTGTTATTCAAGATTTCGTGGTTTAATTGAAGAAATTTTTTTTTCTAATTCATATTTGTAAGTATTGTTTATGTCATCAATCATGAACACCAATAATCTTGCAACTATGAGAGCTAAAACCTCCATAGCTAGGGTTGTGGGAACCATGGTGGATTAACTAGTTAGGGTTGCACAAAGTTAGTCTAAACCCAATAATAATACTTATATTGTATTTTTTTCATCTTTAACGATTCCTAACGGTGTAAGCGTTGGGAAGTTCCTGAATTCTTTACTTTCTTTGGTCGAAGAGGTAGGGTGGAAAAATTACAGCAGGGCCTTGATCTTAATGATCATTGTATTAACTTGAGCATGGTTGCAGGATAGTTATATCTGGAACTTAGTGATAACATTAGTTTGCAAAACTCATGATAATTGGTGGTAATTGAGGATAGTCATTCAATAGAGTTAATTCGATTTTGAATGAATCTAAGTTATCAGTTTTGTAAGTAAATATTAGTAAAGATCACGTGTGTATATCCAAAGATGTTATGAACCTATGGGGAACACAAACCCTAGTTATCCTTTAATTAGTAATTCACAAAATATAATCTTGACGCTATTTATTTTATTATTGCTTTTATTAGAATTCCCCCATTATGAAGTAATTACCATACAAGATCATCTACCAGTTGTAATCTAGATCTTACATATTCTCTGTGGGATCGACCCCAACCTCTTTTGTGGGTTCTTTATTGACAACGTCCGCCATACTTCGATTTGCAAGTGTGGTTTGAGTGTTATTAGCTATGAATGAGGGATTTTCCAGCCCTCATGCTCTTCCCATGTCGTATTCATGCCTAATTTTCAAAAAATCTAGGGCTAAACTTGTTAGTGATGAATTCTCTCATGTTCTTCCATGAAATTAGTCTTCTTGTAATTCAATTTATGTTTCTATGATTATTATTACATGTCCCTTATCAAATTCCTCATGAATTTATAAATTTCAAGTCTCAAATATGATTTTATGAACTTCTAGGGTTTGACCCATATTGCATGAAATTCTATCATTCTCTTATAGTTCCAAGTATTTTAAGATTCAAGCTATGAATTTGTAATACCCCAAAAGTTACTAAGACTAGATTCGAGATTTGAATTGTGATCAACAGGAAATGTTGGAAAACTTCCTCAGTGCGGCTCACCCAGCAGGTCGTAGGTTGAAAATGCGAGGATGTAGGAAGACCGCGGTCGAGATCAAAGAATGGGGAGGATACCATGATTTGTAGGATGATTGTACGACTCATGATACGAGTCATGGCAGTTTGAAAGAAACGATTTTCCTACGAATTCATTGAGGTATTTTTGTATATCCTAAGCTCCTAACTTCCTAATGTCGTTGTTTTGAGATCTGAAAAGAGGGCTTTAAGGAATTTTAACCTATTATAATTCATTCAACTCCCATGCATGCAAGTTTAGAGGTTTTCCCTTGAAGATCAAGCAGAAATTCCTCAATTCTTCCCAAATCTCTTGGGTTTTCAAAGACAAGTGTAGATTCAACTTACCCAGTATGTTGGACTTTGAATGAGGATTTCCTTTCATTCTCATACCTAAATTTATCCTCAAATTCATAAATTCAATTCTTAATTCAAGTTGATAATCTTTGGGGTTTTAGCCCAATTTTTGAATTTCTCTATGATTTATTTATGGGTTGATTCCTTTCATGTTTCAAAGTATGTTTTAAGACTCATGGGTAGATTTTATACCTATTTTGATTATAAATTCACGATTTCAAGTTTTAAAAAATTATGCCCAATTATGCAAGTTTCATGAAAAGTCAAGTTTATGATTCATGATTTCAAGTATGATGAGATATCTAGTATGAATTAAGGTTTATGAATTACCCAGCTATGAATCTATGATTTTGACTAATGAAGTGTATTTCAAGTATATGTGATTTTATGATTTAGCAGAAAGCCCACTCAAGTTAAGTAGGTTTCATGAGTTAGCCAAGGATAATAAGAACAACTTATCATATGTTTGGAGTCAAGACTCCCACTGCAACTTATGTTATGTTTTGAAGTCAAAATTCCCTATGTTGATTTGAGACTATGCATGTGATTATGATTTATTCTGTTTGAATAACGATGGGCACTATGCATGTTTTGGGAGATTGTGTCTAGCATCGAAGTAGGCCTTGGGTTCTAAGATTCTCCCGTGTAAAAACTACGTTCCAACGAAGGTATATTATGTTTTGAACCTCTCAAAAGAGCTTTCTCCTACCCATCGAGAGGGCCCTCGAAACGATATCAATACCATGATAGCGTCCTTAATACGGCAAGTCTTTGGATAACTCTGCCCACATGAATGTGATAGTTGGGACATCATGACTCTATCGTGATGGGTGATAGTTATGACAAGTTTCCCATTGTTCCTCATGATTTCAGTTATGCATGTTTATGACTTTTGATATTATTTTCTCAATAGGTTTTACTGTGAAAGTTAGCTTATAAGTTTTTCTTATGGTTGAGATATAGGAAGTATATGATTATTATCAACTTTAGGTATTGAATGTACAATTCAATTTATGACTATACATGTTTTCAGATATGAACATGTAGTCCTTACACTCATGATCTTATGATTTATATTTATATGCATGGTTTCAGTTTTACTTACTCAACATGTTTTACTTACCCTGCATACTCAATGTATTCCACGTGCTGACCACATATTCTATATTTGCATCGTTTCATGATCTGAGTTTAGATGTCCAGACTAAACTCTGCCGTGCTTGATTTACGCAGCTTAGTTCAGTTTCATCAATGAGCGAGTCCCTCATCCTTTGAGGACCTTCAACTTGATGTTGAGTTATGTCATTTTCAGTTTTAGATTTTAGTGAGCTAATTGGGGATATTTCCCATTAGCTCTTCGGATCACGTTAGAGCTTATCAAACAATATGTAGAATTTTAGCTTTATTGAGTGTTGACATTGTTTATGATTGATATGTATTAAAAATTAACTTATTCTGATTTGTTTATCAGTTCTAATTGATGTATGCTCTTTAGCCTCTAGGATCATGACATGGGTCGACTTGGAGCCATTCGTGGTTCTAGGTCATTTATCTCGATCTAGGGTCTCACCTTTCTCGGGTTGTGAAAAACTTTGTATCAGGGCATTAGGTTTCAAGTTTCCTAGGGTGTCTGAAAGCCACGTTGAGTAGAGTCTTTTCCATGGGTATAAAGCATGCCACACATATGGGGAAGAGGCTACAAGACGTTTTAGGAAATTTTCCTTCTTTCACCATTTATGTCATGTGATGAAGTATCTCTCTATCTTTCTAACTCATGTCGTAGGCATGTCCAAATCATGCCTCACGCCAAGTTAATAGTAGAAGAAATGGAAATGGAAATGACCATGAAGATGGCAATGGAGATGGGCACCAATAAGGCCCTCCAACACCAACAAGTCCTTTGCCCAAGAAAGTGTCATGTAGAGTTTGAAGCAACTTTTGGATGTTGGCGTAAGCTATGGCGATCTAGTCAATCAGCAGGTAGTGGCCCATGTCTCTCAGAATGAAGACGATGGCGGCTAATGTTTAGGACTTTTCAAGGATGCACTAGTGTCTGGGATCAAAAGTGGGTGAGGACCGCATGAGTTCCTTGAGGAGATCTGAGAAGATCACCAGTTTTAGAATTAAAGATCTACAGTAAGCGATTAGGAGTTCACCTCGTGTATTAGACAAATGGTGTCATTGTACAGAATGGTTTAGAATCTTTTTTGCTGACTAAGGTCAAGGCTAGATATGATGAGGTTCCTATTTAGGTGAAAGTTGAAGGAGTGGTTTAGAATCGGAAGGTAGAGGTTTTCTCCCAAGAGGAAGATAGTGTACTGATAATGGTTGTTTATATTCGGATGTCAACTTGAGAAAGCGGCATTTCATAGGCTCATATCTCAAGGTATTCTATCCACCCTAGGTGCCACCAAGATGTATCGAGATCTACAGGAGGTCTACTGGTTGGAATGGCATGAAAAGAAGGACATAACGGAGTTTGTGGCTAAGTGTTCAAATTAAGTGAAAGTGGAGCATCAAAGACCAAGAGATGTGCTACAAGACATTAGTATCCCCAGTTGACGTGGGAAGAGAACAAAATGGATTTCATCATAGGGTTACCTCACACACATCGATAGTATGAGTCTATTTGGGTGGTTGTAGATAGATTGACAACTTTGGCCCATTTTCTCTTGGTCAAAACTACCGACTCAACGGAGGATTGTACTAAATTATACATTCAGGAGTTAGTTCGGTTGCATTGACTTCCCTTGTCAATCATTTCATACACAGGTACCTAGTTCACTTCATAGTTTTGTAGATTATTTCAAAAAGGACTTGGAACTTCGGGGAAAGCTAGCCCATTCACTGAGATAGATAGTCGAAGTGGCGGACCATTCGGACCCTTGAGATATACTTAGGAGCTTGTGTAATTAATTTCAAAGGCAGTTTGGATGATCATTTACCTCTTATCGAGTTTTCTTACAACAACAACTGCCACTTTAAAATTCAGATGGCTCTTTTGAGGCTCTTTATGGGTGGGGTGTAAGTCACCTATTGGTTTGGTTTGAGGATTGGTGAGCTACGTTGATTGGGCAGATGATCACGAAAAATAATATGCGTCCGTGTCACGCTTTATAGCTTAAATTAGTCGTGTTGTCTAAGCTATTTGATACATTTTCATGTGATTTTATATAAAAGTGAAAATATGTGCTAACCAACATGATTAGCCTTTGTTTTGTAGGTTTTTGATGACTTTTGAGCTAAATCATGAATTGGTGAAATAAGGCTTGGAGAAGGAATCAACACATCGGCTGTCCGGCAAGGAGCTCAAAACAGCCCGCCTGCGCGTCGCGGCAGCGTGCCACGGCAGGCAGGCTGCTAAGACCCCAGCGCGTTGGCGGCATGCCACACGCAGCGAAACTCGCGACCCTAAGTGTGTGGCAGCACGCCTAACGGCGTGCCACGTTACCATCGCGGCAACAAGAACTGCCAGGCGATTTCCGGGTTGTTTCAGTGAGCTTTCGTGATGCCTCACGTATCCACGGGCTTGATGCTAGCGATACACTCCGTGACACGGAGCCGTCACGCAAGGACAAATTATGCAGGTTCTCCATTTACTATAAATAGGACCCTTAGCTCACTTATTTCATTTGGTCACGATTTTATTGGAAAAGCTGCATAGGAGTGAAAGGGAAGTGGGAGAACTCACCTAGGGTTCATCAAATTCCTTCCATCTACCAATCTCATGTAAGTATGTGTGAGGTAGATTAATAGTAGATTAGGAGTAGATTAATGTAGTTTTACTAACATGAATGGCAAGAACCCTTCCTCTAGGGTTGAAGCCATGGATTACGATTGTAATTCTATGATATTGTTTTGGAATTGAGTTATTGATTATTGTTTCAATCTTGCATTCTGATTTGTTAGTTGTTTATGATTGATCACCATAAAAGCATATTGTTAACAAGAAGCCAAGCTTGAGAAGGCATTACCTAGAGTCGGGACATGAGAATGTGGGGAGCATGAAGTAATCAGAAGGAGAGGTTCCGTGTTTTGGATAGAATGCCACTAACACCCTTGCTTGGATTTGACACACGGGGTTATGAAAGACCAACTTGGGGATATCACATCACCACTCGAAAAATGAGTGTGCGGTGAGTTACGTTAAATGATTAGGCGTACGAAAGTCCTAATCGTTTCCCATGCTCCAACATAATTGATTCGCGACTAGAAAATTAAACTCCTCGCTCACCATGATGCAGTGAGGCTGGGTACCGTGTTTAGAGGCTCGAAAGACCATGAACATGCAATTCCAGTTATGTGAAATAACAATTGTAGTTCCATGCTCGTTTCATTACAAATCTTATTATCGCATGACTAATAGTTTTTAACCTATGTTGCTCTAAGGCACTGAGAATGTTACGTTGACCCAAGCTTAGACTTAAATACTCTTCAACCGAAAATGTCTATAACCAACACTTTAGATATTTAAATTCACCTATAATGAATAAGTTAGAGGAATAGGTCGATCCTTGGGTTCGATAATCCGGTTCTTAAAAAGAGCCACTATATTACTTGCGACAGTACTTGCGGGCGCGTCAAGCTTTGCGCGCCGTTGCCGGGGACTCGGCGAGATTTTGATAATTTATCTATTTTTGTGTGATTTAAAAATTTTCCAGCAAGTGTTAGAGAAACTTGGTCTTAGTTTGTCTATTTGCGGGTGGCGACGGAGTTGTCACACCGAGCTAGCTAGAAATAGAGAGCTTGTGGAACGTTGCTTGAACCTGAGCGTCAAATCCATTTTACAAAAAAAGGAGAATAGCTCTAGAGCAAAAGTTGAGGAGACTTCAAGAAAGGTACAAACAACCACCCGCGGGACAAGTGACATTATCGGCATTAATGGCGACTAGACCGATTCGCAGTAGCCCATCCCACTAGCGACAAATGTGACCTCTAGTATCCGTAAACCGGAGCCTGGAGGAAGCACGAGCTTAAACAGAATATGATGCAGTTGTAACATTCTAGTGGTCAGTTCACTGGAACGGCACATGAGGACCTAGCAGCACTTACAGAGCTTTCTTGAGATAGCGACACGTTTGTCCCCACAGGCGTGTCCACAGATTATGTCTGCTTAACCCTCTTCCCATTTTCATTGTTGGGAGAGGCAAAAAAAGTGGCTGAAGGCTGAGCCACCGAACTCCGATACTTCATGGGTTGACTTGGCTAGAAAGTTCCTTATCAGATTTTTCCTTCGAGCAAAAGCGCAAAGTTGAGAAGTGAGATACTCAATTTCAAGCAAAGGCCTGATGAGAACTTGTACATGGCTTAGGAAAGATTCAAGTCATTATTGAGAGACTGTCCCCATCATCAGCAATCAAATGAAGTGCTGGCCCATACCTTTGTAGAAAGTCTAGACCCACACAATAAAATATTACTAGACTCACGCAGCGGGTGGGCAAGCCTTGGAAAAGGCGTATGATGAGTTGTACACTTTGTTAGTGAGAATTGCACAAGGAAATCAGTGGTGCAATGAATCATCAAGAGGGAAGGAAGAAGATCAGGGTTGACAGAAGCAGAGGGTTTGAATGCCTTGGCAGCACACTTAGCTTCGTTTCAACATCAAATGTTATTTCAGTTCAATTAGCGAGTATGCACCAACACGAGGGCCAGGTTAATGCGATTCAGCAAACTCCGAGTTGGTGTAAAAATCTGTGTGGTAATACTGGGCACACTACAGAATCTTGTGGAGCCAATCCGGAATCGGTCAATTTTGTTGGGAATGTGCACGGGAATCGAAATTTTGGAAACAACTCCAACGAAATTGGCCGGGCCACCCAATTCTTCTTGGGGTGGAAATCCAAAGCAGAATTTTATGCAACCTCAACAACATCAGTATCAGCAGAATAGGCAGATTGATGGGCAGAGTAGCAGCCGGTGGCTACTACGAAAATTATAGAATGAAATCGGATTAAACTGGCATCGGCCCGAGGATGGCGACCAGATTTAATGGGCAGCAAGTAGCCACCGCAATCTTGAAAAACAAATTAGGTCAAATAACTTAGGCTTGCTCAAAATATGAGGCCACCAGGAGCGATTACCAAGCGACACCAGATCCTAACCCCGGCAGATCAGCCATCAGTAGAAGCGGAAACGGTTAGCGTGCAGTGCTGAGAGTGGAGAAGGGTGCGGCCGGAGTTGGTAAGACCAGGACCCATCCCTATGGAGCAAATCGGGTGCTGGGCAACAAAATGTGCAATCTTCAAAGCAGCCAGCCCAAAGACACCACCCACCATTTCCTCAGAAATTCAAAAGAGCAAGGAGGAATGTTTCAAAAGTTCTTTGAGACTTTAAAAGAACTACATAAGAATTTGCCTCTTATTGATGTCTTAGGGAATGCCGTATGCTAAATACTTGAAGGACGTGATGTGAACAAGTTAGATTGGTGGATGTCCAGACTACAGCACTGACTGAGAGTGCAGTCTGGGGGTGTTGAAACAAAATACCAAAAGCTCAAAGACCCCAGGGAGTTTACCCTCCCATACAAATTGGTAAAGCCAAGAGTATTAGAGGCTTTGTGTGATTTAGGGCCTTGATTAACTAATGCCCTTATCCTTATTCAGCACCTTGGGGTTGGAAACCGAGACCGACAAGGTTGATGTTTGTTGGCCCACGACAAGTCGCGAGTGTCACTGACGGGATCATAGAGGACCTTCTCATCAGTAGGTAAATTTATTATACTGCTTGATTTTATTTAGATTTTCAGGTTGATGACAGAGTACCCCCTAATCTTGCAGGACGGCCATTCTTAGCCTGGAGGAAAAACGGTTGATTTGAGAGAAGGGACCACGAAAATGAGGTGAGGATGAAGAAGAAATCTTAGGGTCTACCAAGAGCTAAACCCATCGGCACACTACAGAAACCTTTTGTCAAGTTAGTGTGTTGGGAGAGGATAAGTGTGGGGTGGAGGAGTCTGAGTGCACAGTCAAAGGCAATATCAAGTCTTCAACCGTCACGATAAAAGGGCTTAATTAAAAGTTGGAAAGGGAGGAGGCGAGTGGAGGCATTTCCTCTCAACAGCAAAAGAAAGGAGATGGTTCTCGAAGAGAACCCAGGTATGAGGATGTCCTGAAAAGGGCAGTTCGTCGTGCCACGACGTAAAATAAAACTGCTTGGAGGCAACCCAAAGGGTACCTGAGTACACTTAGTAATTTTGATTTTTGTTTTGATTTTGTTATTTTAATTTGTTTGTTTGTGTTTTTGGTGGAAAGTTAGGCACAAGTGGAGGGAAGTAAAGAGTACCTCAGAGGAGGAAGCTAGGAAGCATGGAAAAAGGAAAGTGTGGGGTCGACCACCCGCTCGTGCAATTTGTGGAAAACATGCTAATAGCTGGGCCTAAAGGCCTCGGGAGTATTTCTCACCCTCTTGAAATGTTAATTCGATGCTATGGGGACATAGCATGATTTAAGTGTTGGGGTGAGGAAATTTCAGGAAATTTCAAATTTTGTGCCTAGCAAATTGTTGGTGAATGTAATGCTTGTTTGGAAAAATGAGAAAAATTTGAAAAATGCGTGTGAGTCAAGCATGAATTCATCACCGTTGGTTTTTCTTTTGGTTCTTTTCCGACGGGGGTGTTTGAACCGAAGAATAAAAGTTCTTATTTTTAATTTTTTCTTTGTCTGTATATAATGTTTTAGTCATTGTGAGGACTGTTTCCGACGATGGATAGATGGCAACCGTCGAGAAAAATTAGTCGATAGATATTCGGGATTTTGAAACCACCCAGCTAATGGATGCTTGATATTATTACGTGCTAGACATGATGGCAGGATGCAAGTATGTTCAGTGTTGAAGCATGCAAGTGTATAACTTTTTGAGACACTTAGGCTCTTGAATTTGACTCAATATAATTGAAGCTTAAGTTGAATTCGTGTGATTAGGCCCGAGTAGAAGTCTTGAATGTGTCTTAAATTGAGCATGTGCGTGAGTGTAAGGTTTTGAGTATTCATGCTATTGTGGATTGTCTAGAACTTGCCTGGTGTGTGTATGAAGTGAAATGAGGATGTGAATTGTAGAAAGATGATTTAGGCATTTGTTTGAATAGACCCAGGCACATCCCTCGTTTTACCTACCTTGAAAATTAACCCTAGTTAGCCCGTTGAGCCTTGAGCCTATTCTTTGTGTACAACATAAGCTAAACCATTTCTTTCATTAACCTTGAATTGACCCAAAGCTCTTAAGCGCTTGAAGAAGAAAAATCTGAAAGAGTAAAGGAGTGAGGAGAATGAAAAAGAAATGAAAAGTAGCAAGTTGTAGAAGTTGAGAAAAGGTCAAAGGTGCACTTGTGAAAATGGCTGATTATTGATGGGAGTAAGAAAACAAAAGAATGAAGAATTATGCATAGAGCTCCTTACTGACAAGTCAAAAGTGCCTAAATTAAAGGGAAACAAAGAGAGAAAAAGAAAACCATCAAGGATAAAAAGGTGAAGTAAGGGAAGGGAAGTTCGCCGGGAGGGCGTGATGTATTAAAAGCGCTTAGGAAAGATAGTCACTATTACTAGCCATAATAGTACCTACACACCACTGAAGTGCGTTACAACCTTCAAAGTCTTGATCTTACATTCATACATCCTTAAATTAGTGGAGTAAAACACTAAGGGCAAACCTATGGGTCATGACATGACGTGTGAATTCTTTGTGAGAGTGAGTGTAAAATCTTTTTATATACCCACACATGTTGTGATGTAGAAATTGTTTTGCGTGGGGTGGGTAACTCTCTTTCCCGTGAGGAGCACATGTTTAATGAAGGATATAATAATTCATGTGGGATTTCTTAATCAGTTGATTTGCATGGGGTTTGCTTAAATTGAAGTCGATTCTTGAGTTAAGAAGTCTTAACATAGTTGTATTTCATAGATTGTTCTATTTTTAACTTGTATCTTACGTAATCATTATAGTCGTAGTTTGAATTAACTTGCTAAATTAGTTATGTGAAACTCTCCATATGCATGATATGTAAAAAGGTTGTTCGGGGCCAAAACAAGGCTTTAAGTGTGGGGTTGTGATCACGGGAAATAACATAGGTCCGTGATACGCTTTCTCTTATAAATTAGTCGTGTTGTCTAAGCTATTTGATACATTTTCATGTGATTTTATATAAAAGTGAAGATATGTGCTAACCAACATGATTAGCCTTTGTTTGTAGGTTTTTGATGACTTTTGAGGAATAAATCATGGTGGTAGAAATAGAGGCTTGGAAGAAGAATCAACACGCGAGCGTCGGCAAAGAGGGGCTAACGGCCCGCCTGCGCGTCGGCAGCGTGCCACGGCAGGCAGGCTGCCCAAGACAGCCCCCTGCGCGTTGGCAGCGTGCCACGGCAGGGAGGCTCTGCGACCACAAGTGTGTGACACTGCCCAAGCAAGCGTGCCACATTACTGCTCCAGCGGCAACAAAGCTGCCAAGGCGATTTCGGGTTGAATTCGGTGAGCTAGCGATGCCTCCGTGTCCGCGGAGGCAGTGCTCCTGATACTCTCCGTGACACAGAGCCGTTCCACGACAGGACAAGTGTACACGTTCTCCATTTACTATAAATAGGACCCTTAGCTCTTATTTTCATTTGGTCACGATTTTATTGAAGCACTTAGGAGTGAAGGGGAAGTGGGAGAACTCACCTAGGGTTCATCAAATTCCCTTCCCATCTACCAATCTCATATAAGTATGTAGTTAGGAGTAGATTAATAGTGATTAGGAGTAGATGCCTTAGTTTTACTAACATGAATGGAAAAGAACCCTTCCTCTAGGGTTGAAACCATAGTTATGATTGTAATTCTATGATATTGTTTTGGAATTAGTTATTGATTGTTGTTCCGTCTTGCATTCTGATTTGTTGGTTGTTTTAATGATTGATCACCATAAAAGCATATTGTTAAGCAGGAAATAGCTTGAGAAGGCATTACCTAGTGAGGACATGAGAATGTGGGGAGCATGAAGTAATCTCGGAGAGGGATTCCGTGTTGGATAGGGAATATACCTAACACCTTGCTTGGATTGACACGGGGGGGTTATGAAAGAACAACTTGGGATGTCACATCACCACTCAGAAAAGTAGGTGTGCGGCTGAGTTACGTTAAATGATTAGACAATGCGAAAGTCCCTAATCGTTTCCCCGTAAACCACAACATAATGATTACTTGCACTAAGAAAATTAAACTCGCTCACCATGATGCGGTGAGGCTAGATTGCCGTGTTTAAGAACCGAAAGACCATGAACATTCAATTATAATTATGTGAAATAACAATTGTAGTTCCATGCTCGTTTCATTGCAAATCTTATTATCGCATGACTAATCATTTTAACCTATGTTTGCTCTAAGGCACCCACCGAATATTTACGTTGACCCAAACTTAGACTTAAATACTCTTCAACCAAAATGTCTATAACCAACACTTTGATAATATTTAAGATTCACACTATAAATGGATAGTTAGAGGAATGGGTCAGTCCCTTAAGGTTCGATAATCCGGTTCTTAAAACCTCATTACTGCGACAGTACACTTGCAGACACGTCAAGTTTTAGCGCGTGCAGGACTGCGAAGTTTTGATAATTTATCTATTTTGTGTGATTTTTAAATTTTCCTTAAGTGTTGAGAAACTTGGTCTTAGTTTGTCTATTTGCAGGTGCAGGTTGTCCTGCCGAGCTGGCTAGAAATAGAGAGCTTGTGGGCCGTTAGCAGACACGAGCGTCAAATCCATTTGCAAGGAGAATAGCTCTAGAGCAAGTTGAAGGAAAAGAAAAGGTACAACAACAACCACCCCGCCGGGACAAATACAACTGTTATCGGCATTAATAGCAGCTAGACCAGTTCGCGAAGTGGCAATCCCACTAGCGACGAATGTGACCTCTAGTATCCGTAAGCTGGAGCCTGGAGGGAAACTTTGAACAACGAATATGATACGGCTGTTACATTCTAGTGGTCGATTCTTGGAATGGCACATAAAGGATACAGCAGCACTTCTGAGCTTTCTTGAGATAGCGGCTCACGTTTTGTCCCCACCGGCGTGTCCACAGATTATGTCAACTTAACCCTCTTCCCATTTCATTGTTGGGAGAGGCAAAAAAAGTAGCTGAAGGCTGAGCCACCGAACTCCATTACTTCATGGGATGACTTGGCTAGAAAGTTCCTTATCAGTTTTTTCCTTGAGGCAAAAGCGCAAAGTTGAGAAGTGAGATATTTCCGACTTCAAGCGAAGCGATGAGAACTTGTACATGGCCCAGGAAAAGATTCAAGTCATTATTGAAGGCTATCCCCATCATCGGCAATCAAATGAAGTCTTTGGCCCATACCTTCTGTAGAAAGTCTAGACCCACAAACAAAAATATTACTAGACTATGTTGGTGGGCAAGCCTTAGAAAAAAGGCATTATGATAGGTTGTACCTTTGTTAAACGAATTGCACAAGGAAATCAGTGAGTACGACGAATCATCAAGAGGAAGGAAGAAGATCAGGGTTGGCGAGCGAGAGGGTTTGAATGCCTTAGCATACGGTTAACCGTTTCAACATCAAATATTGTTTCAGTTCAATTAGCGAAATGCACACCAACAGCACCTGAGGGCGAATTGTCTGATTGACAAACTCCGAGTTAGTGTAAATACGTAGTAATAATGGGCATAATGCAGGAATCTTGTGGAGCCAATCAGGAATCGGTCAATTTTGTTGGGAATGTACCACGAGGAATCAGAATTTGGAAACAACTCCAACGAAGTGGGCCACCCGAATTCTTCTTGGGGTGGAAATCAAGCAGAATTTTATACAACCTCAACAACATCGGTGCCTCAACGAAATAAACGGAATTGATAGAGCGGAAATGGCAACCACATAAAGAAACACTATGAAAAAAGTATAGAACCAAAATCAGTTAGCTGAAAATCGAGCCGAGATGGCGCGAGATTTAATGAATCAGCAAGTAGCCACCCGCAATCTTGAAAAAAAAGTAGTAAACGCGGCACTCAAATATGAGAGCGCAAGAGATTACAAACGGCGCGAATCTAACCCCCCGGCAGATCAATACCATCAGTCTTAGAAGCAGGCTTGATTAGGCGATGTAGTGCCTAGAGAGTGGAGAGAAAAGAGTGCGGCCGGAGTTAGTAAGACAGGACCGTCCACCCTTCTTGGAGCAAATGGTCTTTGGGCAACAAAATGTGCAATCTTCACACGCCAGCACAAAGACCACCACCACCATTTCCTCGAAATTCAAAAGAGCAAGGAGGAGGAATGTTTCCAAAAAGTTCTTTGAGACTTTCAAAGAACTTCACATAAATTGCCTCTTATTGATGTCTTGCGGGAATGCCCAAGTATGCTAAATACTTGAAAGCCGATGGCGAACAAGTTAGATTGGTGGATGTGTCAGGCCTTAGCACTGACTGAGGTACAGTCACAGGAGTGTTGAGCAAAATACCAAAAAAAGCTCAAAGACCCCAGGAGTTTACCCTCCCCATACAAATTGGTAAAATTGAAGTGATTCGAGCTTTGTGTGATTTAGGGGCAGCCAAATTAACCTAATGCCCTTATCCTTATTCAACACCTTGGGGTTGGGAAAGGCCGAACCGACAAGGTTGATGTTGCAGCTGGCTGACAAGTCGCGAGTGTCACCTGACAGGATCATAGAGGACCTTCTCATCAAAGTAGGTAAATTTATTATACCTGCTGATTTTATTGTTTTAGATTTTCGGGTTGATGACCCGGTACCCCTAATCTTAGGATGGCCATTCCTTAGCCCTTAGGAGAAGCTGATTGATTTGAGAGAGGACCACGAAAATGAGGGTCGAGATGAAGAAGAAATCTTCCGGGTCTACACAAGAGCTAAACCCATCAGCACACTAAAACCTTTGTCAAGTTGAGTGTGTTGGCGGAAGGATAAGTATTAGGTGGAGGAGTCCACGGGTGCACGGCCAAAACCAATATCAAGTGTTCAACCCAAGTCGGATAAAGGGCTTCAGAATTAAAAGAAGTTGGAGAAAGGGAGGAGCAGTGGAGGCTGTTTCCTCTCAACAGCAAAGAAAAGGAGATGGTTCTCGAAAGAGAACCCAGTATGAAGGATGTCTGAAAAGAGGCGGTTCACTCGATGCCACGACGTAAAATAAGCGGTTGCTTGGGAGAGCAGCAAGGTACCTGGTACACTTAGTAATTTTGATTTTTCTGTTTTGATTTTGTTATTTTAATTTGTTTGTTTGTGTTTTTGGTGGAAAGTTGAAGCCGCAGTGGAGAAGTCACAAGTACTACCCTGAAGAAGCAGGAAGCATGGAAAAGGAAAAGTGTCAAAACCGACCACCCGCTCGTGCAATTTGTAGAGAAAACATGCTAATAGCTGAGGCCCAAAGGCCTCGGGAAATATTTCTCACCCTCTTGAAATATTAGAATTCGATGCTATGGGGACATAGCATGATTTAAAATGGGGTGAGGAAATTTCAGGAAATTTCAAATTTTGTGCCTAGCAAATTGTTGGTGAATGTAATGCTTGTTTGGAAAAATGAGAAAAAATTTGAAAAATCTTTGTGAGTCAAGCATGAATTCATCACCCGTTGGTTTTTTCTTTTAGGTTCTTTTCCGACGGGGGGTGTTTGAACCGAAGAATAAAAGTTCTTATTTTTAATTTTCTTTGTACGTATATAATGTTTTTAGTCAAAGTGGTATTTGGAAGCGATGGATGGATAGCGGCGGAGATCTGAGAAGAATGGTCGATAGATGTCCGGAATTTTAACCCATAGCTAATGGATGCTTGATGTTCTTGTTACGTGCTAGACATGATGGCAGGATGCAAGTATGTTCAGTGTTGAAGCATGCAAGTGTATAACTTTGTTTGAGACACTTAGGCTCCTGAATTTGACTCAATATAATTGAAGCTTAAGTTTGGTCGTGTGATTAGGCGAGTAAGTCTACTGAATGTGTCTTAAATTGAGCATGTGCAGTGAGTGTAATTTTGAGTATTCTATGCTATTGTGGATTGTCTAGAACTTGCACCTGGTGTGTGTATGAAGTTAAATGAAGGATGTGAATTGTAGGAGATGATTTAGGCATTTGTTTGAATGAACCCAATTTTTATCCCTCGTTTTACCTACCTTGAAGAATTAATCCTAGTTAGCCCCGTTGAGCCTTGAGCCTATTCTTTGATAGCTGCAACATAAAAGCAACCATTTCTTTCATTAACCTTGGGTGACCCAAAGCTCTTAAGCGCTTGAAGAAGAAAAATCTGAAGAGTAAAGGAGGAGAATGAAAAGAAATGAAAGTAACAGAAATGAAAAGTAGCAAGTTGTAGAAGTTGAGAAAAGGTCAAAGGTGCACTTGTGTGAAAATGGCTGATTATTGTTAAGGAGTAAGAAAACAAAAGAATAAAGAATTATTTATAGAGCTCCTTACTGACAAGTCAAAAGTGCCTAAATAAAAGGGGAAACAAAAGAGGAAAAAGAAAACCATAAAGGATAAAAAGGTGAAGTAAGGGAAGGGAAGTTCGCCAGGGGGACGTGATGTATTAAAAGCGCTTAGGAAAGATAGTCACTATTACTGGCCATAATAGTACCTACCTGTACCTGAGTTACGTTACAACCTACAAAGTCCTA
>JACEIK010002825.1:23648-35797 GCA_018107945.1 Datura stramonium
GCTAGCCAGGCACCAGATGTGCTTAGGCTCACCAGTTAGCAGTCCAGGTCCTACTAGGGCACCAGGTGCCAGTCATACCCCCAAGGCGGGGCGTGACATCATTTTCCCTTGATCAAGTTTGCCTATAATAACAATTATCACTCTAGTATCCAGATGGCATCGTTCGAGGCTCTTTATGGGCGAAGGTGTAGATTTCCCATCGGATGGTTCAAGGTTGGTGAGGAAGCCATGATAGGACCTGATTCAGTTCATGAGGCCATGATAAATGTCCAGTTAATAAGGTACCAGTTAAAAACCGCTCAAAGTCATAAGAAATCATATGCTGATGTGAGGAGAAGGGATCTGGAGTTTGAGGTGGATGACTGGGTATTTCTAATGGTATTTCCCATGAAGGGAGTCATGCGGTTTGAAAATAAAGAGAAACTCATTCCCCACTATGTTGGTCCCTACCGGGTTATGAGGAGAGTTGGGAAGGTGGAGTATGTGTTGGATTTGCAATCAGAGTTATCTTCAGTTCATCCCATCTTTCATGTATCGCTTTTGAAAAAATGTTTGGGTGGTCCATCCTTGGTAGTCCCGGTGGACAACATTGGGATAAAAGACAGCCTCAATTATGAAGAAATTCTTGTTGAAATCTTTGATCTTCAGGTTCGGAAGTTGAGAAACAAAGAAGTAGCTTTAGTTAAGGTTTTAAGGAGAAATCGACATGTTGAGGGTGCTACGTGGGAAGCCGAAGCAGATATGATGGCTAAATACCCACATTTATTCTCTACCGACTCAGTTCCGACTTAAGGTATCAGTTTTGCCCTATGACTATTTAAATTCTTATTCAGTTCATGTGTTAAAGTTTCTTTTATGTTTATGAATGTGTATGTGAGGTTTGAGACCAGTTCCGCTATGTGGTTCTTTTGGGAGGTAGTCATTCTGGGAAAATTTCGATTAAAATAATTAGTATTTGAGTATGATAATTAAATGTTTATGTTTTCTGCTTGTTTATAACATTCGAGGATGAATGTTCCCAATGGGGAGATATTGTTATACCTCGAGAATTCAAAGATCGGACCCAAAATTTGAATCGAGGAAAAACTAGAATATGGTTCTGCAGTTGCAGAACGAGTCATTGGGCGACTTGTGAGGAGACCCCAAGAGTCTTCAAGCGACTCATGGGAAGGCCTTGAGTTATCAAGGAATCGAGGTCCCCATGACTGAAATAACAACTCGTGGACAGCCACGATGAGTCGTCATGTCAATCGTGGGGTGGAGTTGGAATGTTTAAAGGAGGATTTGTCCAATGTACTTAATGGATGGGACCCCACGAGTCGTTACCAGTACCAACGACTCATGAGGTGAGTCATGAGCGAGCATGTTGGTTATTATTTGTAAATAAGGAAGTGTGCTTGACGGGAGATGACCATGAGTCGTGGTCACGGGGGTCGAGTCGTTAAGTAATCCCTTTGGAGCTCTGGCAGACCAGCTATCCAGTGCACTTGACGAGTAACCCAACGAGTCAGTGACCTAGGTGACGAGATGTCAGGTCGTCCTTCAGGACCCCCTGATAGTTATTTTCAGTGAATTTAGTAAGGTCGTCCATCCGTCATGTGTCATGATGAAGAAGTTGATGATGAAAAACATGTTTCTAAACTTTCCATGACTATGTTGATGTTTTCAAATGAATTGCTTAGATCCACTTATGATAAAGCCTTGAGTGATGCCCACATATTGATTTAAAGTGATAATTTTTCCAACATAAGCTTACCACATGGTTTTAAGTGAATTTTCCTTGACTTTTATTATAAGTTCTAGCTTGCGGTAAGTTGAGTAAATATTCTAGATATAGCTTACCACATGATTTGGAGTAGATGCTCTCACCTATGATTGAGATTATGGTATGTTACGAAATAAAGTCTTCTATGTGCATGAATTCATAATTGATATGTATGTCAATGTTGAGCTTCGTCAAAGGATGATGTTGAGCTTCGTCAATAGACGATGTTGAGCTTCATTATATACGTTGTAGAGCATTGCATGTTTTTGGGAGAAGAGTCTAGCACCGAGCGGGTTAAGGGTCGACCACCCTATGCCCCAAAACTACGCGCCAACGTAGGTTTATATTTATATATTGTTGGGACCTCCTTTGTGCGCAATCCCCGACCCGATTTTCCCTTCAGCTTGATATCAATATAATGGTAGTGTCCTTAGCCCTGGCAAGATTTTGGACGGCTCTGCCCACTTAAGTGTAATAGTTGAGGCCACGTAAGCTCTATCGTGGTATGTCTGTTAAGTGACGAGTCTCCCACTGTCTATGTCATTCATATTTGCATAATCATTCCTCATGATGACTACTTATGTATGCATGTTCAAGAAGTAAGGTTTGACTCATTGTCCATCTTTTGATATAAATGTTATGTTTCAATTTTGTTTCATTTGAGTTAGTCCTGATGTTCTAAAGCCATGCGTGATCATATTATGATAAGAGTACGATTTCAGAATGAATGCATGTTGTCTCCTTTTTATACTTCACAGTTTTTATATGTATACTTTACTCTTAATGATTTATATTACTTTAGAAATTTTACTTACTTTGCATACTTGGTACATTCCACGTACTAACAACATACTTTCTATGTTATATCATTTCATGATGCAGGATCCGATTCTCAGGTTCAGCCCCATGTGTAGTTGGTTATTAGAATTAGCACCTGCTTGTTTGGTGAGTCCTCATCTTTCAAGGACTAGATTTTTTAGTTATCTTGGATGTATTTTCAGTTTCAGTATTGTTGAGCTAGTTGGGGGTGTTGTCCGATCAGCTCATCCAGATTACAGGCTTATCAAACTTAGGCGTGTATTCAGTTTTAGATATATTCATTCTGTGGTTTTATTAAGTTAGACTTCTTGTGAGTTTATGATTATATTTTCTTCCTGTTTTTAATTATTTAATTGAATACTTATTCCATGGGTTGACTTGGGTTCTCTCGAGGTCCCTTGTCCGGTGTCTACTATCCGGGCCCCCGTTCGGGTCGTGAGAAACTTGGTATCAGAGCCAGGTTTATTGTGTCCAAGGGAGTCTGAAAGCCGCGTTAGGTAGAGTCTTTTTCATGGGTGTGAAGCGCGCCACACTTATGACGAAGAGGCTACTAGATGTTTTAGAAAATGTTCCCTTCTTTGATAATCTATGTTGTGCGATGAAGAGCCTTTCTATCCTCCTAATTCATTCTATTCGCATTTGCAGAATCATGGCTCCTCGAAGGATGAATGGAAGGAGGAATGGAGGTGGTGAGGGCCATGAGGATGGAAACGGTCATGAGCATCAGCCAACCCTACCAGTTCAGGAGCCTCAGGCACCGAAGCTAGCCGCTCATGCGGAGTTCCGAGCTGCAATTCAAATTCTTGCGCAGGCCTTGACCGCTCAGTTCAATCAGTAGGAAGTTGCACATGTCCCTCAAAACGGTAATGAAGCGGCAGCCAGAATCTTAGACTTCTTGAGGATGAACCCGTTGGAGTGTTTGGGGTCCAAGGTAGATGAGGACCCGCATGATTTGATTGATGAGATTTTCAAGATCACCCAGGTTATGGGGGTGAGTAATGTTGAGTGCGTAGATTTAGCCTTCTGCCAGTTGAAAGGGGTTGCACATATTTAGTTCCGCCAGTGGAAGGACAACAGGGTCGTTGGAGTAGGTCCAGTCACATGGGAGGAGTTTCAGGTTGCATTCCTCAATCGGTTCTTCCCTCGAGAGATGAGGGAGTTGAAAGTAGCTGAATTCTTGAATTTAAAGCAAGGAGGGATGACTGTTTAGGAATAATACCTTGAGTTCACCCACCTATCTAAGTATGCCCCGGAGTTAGTGATCGATCAGCGGGCGCGGGTGAGCAGATTTGTGCATGGTATAGGATATTTGGACAAGGACTGCAGGACAGCTATGCTCCATTAGGACATGGACTTTCCTCGTATTGTGTTGTACACTCAGCAGATGGAGGCAGCACATTCGAGGGAGTGGGAGGCCAAGAGGGCCAAGACCGAGGACCACATGTTTTCTCATCAGAGGTCCGGTGGTGGGCATCGACAGTAGACCCACTAGAGATCATCAGCCCCAGCATTTTCAGCACTGAGTGTTCCATCTAGGCCCAAACATGATTAGAGAGGGCGAGCGTCAGGCTCGAAGGGTCATAGTAGTAGACCCGCAGACTCCAGCATTCTAGCTTGTCGCAAGTGCGGCCGAGGACACACAGGCCAGTGCTTGGCAGGATCAATAATTTTTTTTGGATGTGGGCAGTTGGGACATATGCTAAGAGATTGTCCCGCTGTGAGACAAGATCAGGTTGGAGGCCGAGGCCCAGCTTCTTGTTCAGCAGCCCCTCCCCTATGCACAACACATCAAGGGGCATCTACTAGCACAGCTGGCGGGCAGCGCTAGAATAGATTCTATGCTTTATCCACTCGCCAGGAGCAGGAGGCCTCACCATATGTAGTCACTGGTATGTTGAGATTTTTTCATGTTGATGTACATGCATTGCTAGATCCGAGGGCTACCCTATCTTTTGTGACACCATATATAGCCAGTAGCTTCGGAGCCAGTCCCGATGTCTTATCAGAGCCCTTCTCAGTTTCTACTCTAGTAGGTGACTCGGTTATAGCTAGACGGGTGTATAGAGATTGCCCGATCTTAGTCTTCATAAGGTCACCTCAACCGACTTGATAGAGTTAGCCATGACCTATTTTGTTGTTATTCTCGCCGTGGATTGTCTATTTTCATGCAATGCTTTAGTTAATTGTAGGACCCGGTCAATAGAGTTTAGATTTTCGAGTGAGTCTGTCCTAGAATGGGAGGGTAGTTCAGCTGTGCCTATAGGTCGATTTATTTCCTACCTTAAGGCCAGGAAGATGATTTCTAAGGGTTGCATGTATCATCTGGTTAGGGTTAAGGATGTGGAGTCCAAAACCCTGACTATTCAGTCCGTACCAGTAGTACGTGAGTATCCAGAGGTTATTCCTGATGATTTGCCAGGTGTCCCTCCCAGGCAGGAGATTGATTTCGGTATAGATCTTCTTCTTGACACACAACCTATATCTACCCTGCCTTACAAAATGGCTCCATCCGAGCTAAAAGAGATGAAGGATCAGTTGAAGGACCTGTCAGATAAAGGCTTTATTAGGACGAGTAAGTCTCCATGGGGAGCACCAGTGTTATTTGTTTGGAAGAAGGATGGTTCGCTATGGATATGCATTGACTATCGGTAGTAGAACAAGGTCACTGTCAAGAATAGGTATCCTTTACCCAAGATCGATGATTTGTTTGACCAGCTTCAGGGTGTCAAGTGTTTCTCCAAGATTGACCTCAGTTCCGGGTATCACCAGCTCAGGGTTGGGGAGTGTGACATCCCGAAAATCGCTTTCAGGACTCGGTATGGTCACTATGAATTTGTTGTTATGTATTTTGGAATAACCAATGCCCCTACAACTTTTATAGATCTAATGAACAGGGTGTTGAAGGAATATTTGGACATGTTCGTGATTGTGTTCATTGATGACGTCCTCATATACTCTCGGAGCGAGGAGGAGCATGCCGCTCACTTGAGAATAGTGCTTCAGACCCTCAAAGACGCCAGTTGTATGCAATGTTTAGAATATGTAAATTTTGGTTGGAATCCGTGCCATTTCTAGGCCATGTGGTATCAGGTGAGGGAATAAAAGTAGACTCTCAGAAGATCGAGGCAGTAAAGAACTGGCCCAGACCGGTGAACCCATTAGACATCAGGAGCTTTTTGGGCTTAGCGGGTTACTATCGGAGATTTGTGGAGGGTTTTTCATCAATTGTCGCACCATTGACCAAGTTGACTCAAAAAAAGGTGAAGTTTCAATGGTCGGAGGCTTGTGAGAAAAACTTCCAAGAGTTGAAGACCTGACTCACTTCAGCACCAGTGTTGACTCTACCCGAGGGTATGGATGACTTTTTTGTGTATTATGATGCTTCACGAGTTGGACTGGGATGTGTGTTTATGCAGCAGGGGAAGGTAATAGCATATGCCTCATGACAGCTGAAAATTCACGAAAATAATTACTCGACCCCTGATCTCGAGTTGGTCGTCGTGGTGTTCACATTGAAGATATGGTGGCATTACTTGTATGGGGTCCACATCGATGTATTCACGGATCACAAGAGTTTGCAATATGTGTTTACAAAGAAATACCTCAATCTACGGCAAAGGAGGTAGTTGGAGCTACTTAAGGACTATGATATGAGTGTTCTTCACCACCCGAGTAAGGCTAATGTGGTGGCGGACGAACTTAATAGACTCTCTATGGAGAGTGTGTCCCACATGGATGAGGGAAAGAAAGAGTTGGTGACGGATGTCCATCGACTTGCGAGGTTGGGAGTTAGATTGGTCAACTCGACCGATGGCGGTGTTGTTGTGCAAAACGGATCAGAATCGTCCTTGGTGACGTATGTGAAGGCCAGGCAAGGTGAGGACCCAATTCTAGTAAAGTTGAAGGAATCCGTTGGAAATCACAACACTCATATCATAGTCCTTAGGTATCTCTAGTATCCATATGGCATGGGTCCAAGTATTCCATCCATCTGGGTGCCACCAAGATGTACCATGATTCGCGGGAAATATATTGGTGGAACGACATGAAGAAGGATATTGCATAATTTGTGGCCAAGTGCCTGAATTGTCAGCAAGTGAAAGGTAAGAATCAAAGGCCGTGAGATGTACTTCACGATATCAGCATTCCCACTTGGAAGTGGGAAGAGATTAATATGGATTTAATTACAAGTTACCTCGTACTTGCCGACTGGGTGGTGGTTGACAGGTTGACCAAGACTGCACACTTTCTATCGGTAAAAACCACTGATTCAGCGGATAATTATGCCATATTGTATATTGGGGTGTTGGTTCGACTTCATGGAGTGCCCTTGTCTATTATTTAAGATCGAGGTACTCAGTTTACCTCCCAATTCTGGCGTTCTTTTCAAAAGGGACTTGGGACTCAAGTTAAACTCAGGACAGCATTCCATCCGCAAACAGATGGCCAGGCAGAACGAACAATTCATACCCTCGAGGATATATTGAGGGCATGTGTTGTGGATTTCAAAGGTAGTGGGGATGATCATTTGCCCTTGATCGAGTTTGCCTATAATAACAGTTATCACTCTAGTATATAGATGGCACCATTCTAAGCTCTTTACGGGCGAAGGTGTAGATCACCCATCAGATGATTCGAGGTTGGTGAGACATCCATGATAGGACCTAATTTGATTCATGAGGCCATGATAAAGGTAAAATTCATAAGAGACCGATTGAAAACTGCTCAAAGTCGTCAGAAATTCTATGCTGATGTGAGGAGAAGGAATTTGGAGTTTGAGGTGGATGACTGGGTATTTCTAAAGGTATCTCCCATGAAGGGAGTCATGCAGTTCGAAAAGAAAGGGAAACTGAGTCCCTTCTATATTGGTCCCTACCGGGTTATGAGGAGTGTTGGTAAGGTGGAATATGAGTTGGATTTTCCATAGAAGTTATCTTCAGTTCATCCCGTCTTTCATGTATCTCTTTTGAAAAAGTGTTTTGGTGGTCCAGCCTTGGTAGTCCCGGTGGACAGCATTGGGGTAAAAGACAACCTCAGTTATGGAAATTTCCGTTGAAATCTTTGATCGTTAGGTTCATAAGTTGAGAAAAAAAGAAGTAGCTTCAATTAAGGTTTTATGGAGAAATCATCATGTTGAGGGAGCTACGTGGGAAGCTGAAGCAGATATGATGGCTAAATACCCACATTTATTCTCTACCTGCTCAGTTCCGACTTGAGGTATTAGTTTTGCCGTATGAATCTATTTAAATTCCTGTACAGTTCACGTTTTCAAGTTTCTTTTATGTGTGTGAATGTGTATGTGAGGTTTGAGTTCAGTTCCATGATGTGGTTCTTTTCGAAGGTAGTCATTCCGGGAAAATTTCAGTTAAAATAATCAATATTTGAGTATGATAATTGCATGTTTCTATTTTCTGCTTGTTTCTATCATTCGAGGACGAATGTTTCAAAGGGGCAGATATTGTTATACCCCGAGAATTCAAAGATCTGACTCGGAAGTTGAATCGATGAAAAACTGGAATATGGTTTTGCAGTTGCAGAATGAGTCATTGGACGACTCGTGAGGAGACCCCACGAGTCGTCAAGTGAATCATGGGAAGGCCTAGAGTGATCAAGAAACCGAGGTCCCCACGAGTGAAGTAACAGCTCGTGGTCAGCCACCACGAGTCGTCATGTCAATCGTGGGGTGGAGTTGGAATGTTTAAAGGAGGATTTGTCTAGTGTAGTTAACGGATGGGACCCCACGAGTCGTGGACAGTCCCAATGACTCGTGAGGTGAGTCGTGAGCAAGCATGTTGGTTATTATATGGAATTAAGGCAGTGTGCTTGATGGGAGATGACCACGAGTAGGTGTCATGGGGGATGAGTCGTTAAGTCATCCTTTAGGAGCCCCAGCAGACAAGCTATACAATGCACTTGACGAGTAACCTAACGAGTCATTGGCCTAGGTGACAAGTCGTCAGGTCGTCATTTAGGTCCTCCTGACAGTTATTTTCAGCGAATTTAGTAAGGTCTTTTTCATAATTCCGAAGTTCTTAGGGCCTATACTACGTCGTTTTAAGCTCGTTTTAGTGGGTTTTTAGCAGGGGAAAACCTATCCTAAGCCATTATTCTCATGCATGCAAGTTTGAAGGGTTGAAGAGGAGGATCAAGGTGAAATCTCGAGGTTTCCAATTGGAATCTCAGCTGGGCAATTAGGGGAGTTAGAATTCACCATTTCCAGGTACGTATGTCCATGAGTGGGTGCTTTCTTCCACACCCATGTCCAATCCCTATCAAATGTGATTAAATTGTCTATGATCAAGTATGGGGTTTTACCCAATTGCATGATTCTTCAACCTCTATACATGGGTATGATTAGATTGAGTTTATATTGATGATTTACGAAGCTTGGGTGGATTCTAACTTGTTTTCCTTATAAATTTTTTTTTCCAAAATTAGAATCTAAAACGCCCATGGGGGAAGAGTTCATAAAAGAAGAGATTTATGATAAATGTGTGATGATAATAAAGATGATGATGAAAAATATGTTTCTAAAACTACCCATGACTATGTTGATGTTTTCAAAATGAATTTCTTAGATCCAATTATGATAAAGCCTTGGGTGATGCCCACATATTGATTTAAAATGATGATTTTCCCGACATAAGCTTACCACATGGTGTGAAGTAAATTTTCCTTAACTTTTATTATAAATTCTTGCTTGTGGTATGTTGAGTAAATATTCTGCATGTAGCTTACCACATGATTTGGAGTAGATGCTCCCACCTATGATTGAGCTTTGGGTATGTTTCAAAATAAAGTCTTCTATGTGCATGAATTTATAATTGATATGTATGTCATTGTTGAGATTCGTCAAAGGACGATGTTGAGCATCGTCAATAGACAATGTTGAGTTTCGTTATGTATGATGTAGAGCATTTCATGTTTTTGAGAGAAGATTCTAGCACCGAGCGAGTTAAGGGTCGACAACCCTATGCCCCCGAACTACGCGCCAACGTAGGTTGATATTTATATATTGTTGGGACCTCCCTTGTGAGTTATCCCCGACCCGATTGTCCCTTCAGCTTGAAACGATATCAAGGTAGCGTCCTTAGCTCTGGAAGATTTTTGGTGGCTCTGCCCACTTTAGGATAATAATCGGGACCACGTAAGCTCTATCATGGTATGTCGGTTAAGTGAAGAGTCTCCCACTGTCTATGTCATTCATATTTGAATAATCATTCCTCATGATGACTACTTATGCATGCATGTTCAAGAAGTAAGGTTTGAATCATTGTCCAGCTTTTGATATAAATGTTATGTTTCAGCTTTGAGTCATTCGAGTCAGTCCTAATGTTCTAAAGCCATGCATGATCATGTTATGATAAGAGTACGATTTCAGAATGAATGTATGTGGTCTCCTTATTATACTTCACAGTTTTGATATGTATGCTTTACACTAAATGATTTATATTACTTTAGCGGTTTTACTTATCTTTGATACTCGGTACATTCCACGTACTGAGCGCATACCTTCTATGCTGCATCATTTCATGATGTAGGATCCGGTTCTCAAGTTCAGTCCCATGTGTAGTCGGTTATCAAAGTTAGCACCTGCTTGTTTTGTGAGTCCTCATCTTTTGAGGACTAGATTTTTCAGTTATCTTGAATGTATTTTTAGTTTCAGTATTGCTGAGCTAGTTGGGGGTGTTGTCCCATTAGCTCGTCCAAATTAGAGGCTTATCATACTTAGACGTGTATTCAGTTTCAGATATTCATTCCTTGGTTTTATTAAGTTCAACTTCTATTGAGTTTATGATTATGTTTTCTTCCTGCTTTTGAATGATTTAATTGAATGCTTATGCCATGGGTTGACTTGGGGTCTCTCGGGGTCCCTCATCCCATGTCTATGATTCGGGCCTCCTTTCGGGTTGTGACATTTATGAGGGCCAGATAGGTTCTATTTGTGTGCCTGCTTGCACTTGCCAAGCTTATGGGGGCCAGGTAGGTTCTATATGTTTATTTAAGTTGAGTTCTCCTTCTGTGATATTTGGTATATCTGTTGATCTCTAATTTGAGTGTTCTAGTTATTTTTACCTTGATGCTCGGTATACTATTGGACTGACGCCCTATTCGGGGCACTGCATTCATGCCTGCAGGTGATGGTAGGCTGTTAGGTGATGAAGGGCGTAGTCACACACTACATATACATATTTTTCCTGTACCTGACTATGTTTTGAGAATAAATTATGTGTGTTTGCATGTGTTTATGTTGTATATTTGTGAAAATTAGCTAACGCATGTGATTAGATGTTTTCAGGGCTAAAAAGGATGGATTGAATGTATTTGAGGCTTATGGAATGAAGATGAAAAGAAGCTGAAGGCGTGGGAAATTATTCAAGTTTGAAGAAGTAGAAACAGTGTACCTAACGGGTTGAGGGAACGACTCGTTACATCTGGTAATGAGTCGTGAAGTTAGTCAATAAAACTATGAGAAATTATTGAAAAAGTAACCAGTGGAGATGACGAATGACATAACAAGTCATTAGTTGACTAAACGACTCATTGGCAGATCACTGGTACCAACAGTAAGGTACACTGAAAATTTGAAGGAGTTAGACCACGAGGGGCCTAACGACTCGTGCCCATGCACAACAAGTCGTTAGGTGACCCGTTGCCACAACTGGAAACATGGTAGTGGTTGGGGCGACGTGCAAGGATCCCAAAATGGCAAAAATTGGCTTTCCTACTTCAACTAGGAAAAGGAAAAATTTTAATCCCAAGTCAAATTCATCAAGGAAAAACGAAAACATAAATCTACTACTATAAATACCCCTTTATTTTCATGTAATAAGCATGTCATCAAGAGTTGAAGTTTCAAGTTCAAAATTCTTCAAGTAGGATTAGAGTTTTAAGTCTCAAGTTTTTAGATACAAGTTTGGTGTCTTACGTTTGGAACTTCGAGACGATTGTTGAATTGTTCTTCTTTATTGTTGCAATAATCAAGTGAGTTTCTTCCTATCAACATTGTAAGTATTGATTTTTTTATTTTAGTTATGAAATTTATTAATTTACTTATAAACATTATAGGCTAAAACTACCACAACTAGGGTTGTGGGAACCATGAGAAATTAACACACAGGTAAAATACTTAGTGATTCTTGAACGGAGTTTATGCATTTATTGTTCCTTCCTTTGTTTTAATTGATTTTTAATGGTTGCAAACATTAGAACGTTCCATATTCTTACTTACCGGATCAAGGAGGTAGTGAATGGGAAAAGGTATTAACAATGGACATTTGAGGCTATCAACCCTCATCTAATAGCTTGAACATGTTCGGGGATAGCTAATTGATATTAAGGGTAAGGGTTAATCAAGAATACACCTGTAGACGGACCAAGTTGCGTGGTGAAAATCACCTAGGTAGGGGACAAACCATTTAGGTGAACCTAACTTACCAATATTGCATGCTAAGCACCGGAATAGATCACTAGTATAAAACTCCTTATGGTTATGAAGTCATGGGGAATAATTACCCTAGTTAGTTTCATTAATTTGGAAACAAATAACAATTTCTCAATATTG
>JACEIK010002825.1:49204-71900 GCA_018107945.1 Datura stramonium
CACCTAGGGTTCAAAAATTTTACATTCTCTTTTACCTTTTCTTATATGTACTCTACTTTAACAATATTTTTAATTTATTGTATGAACATGAGTGGCTAAAACCCTTCCTCTAGGGTTGAGGCTATGTGATATGATTGTAATGCATGAATTTGTTTTGGTTTGAATTGTTAATTATTGTTTTGTCTTACATTCTTTATTATGGTTGTTTTTATACTTGATCCCCATGAAAACATACATGTTAAGCTAGGTAAAATCATGAAAGAGTAACCCTAGGCAAGAACATAGGAATGTAGGGAGCAAGTTCTTATCTTACGATGGATTCGCGGTTAGGATAGAAATTATACCTAACTCTCCTTGCTTGGTTGATAAAACGGGATGATAGCAAGACACCGACTTAGAATTGTCACTCCACCACTCGTAGAAGTAGTTGTGAAGCTAAGTTAGGTTAAGATTAGAGGTACGTAAGTCCCTAATCAAGAGCACAAAACCCGTAAACCACATCCATGTAGTTGAATTGCCCACGAACTAGGATGTCACATCCCCGCTCAATGATGTAGTTGTGAGGCTAGTTTGCCGTGTTTATAGGATCGAGAGACCATGAACATCGCATTTCCAACTATGTGAGACAACAATTGATAATTTCATACGTGAACCATTACAAAGTGTAGCATTGCCTGATTATCCGGCCTTAGCTTTAGTTGCTTCTTATATTGTTTCCAGATTGTTTTGTGACCACCCAAAAACATAATTATAATTTACCGAAAACTTCTATAATCAACAGTTGTGAATGTTAATTTTACATGTGAACTTGATAATTCCCTAAATTATGTCCGGTCCCTGTGGGTTTGACATCCAGCTCTTAAAAAGGGCCACTATATTACTTGTACGACCGTGTACGCTTGCGCAGCTTGAGCCGAGCAGTAGTTCCTAGTGTGGCACGGAAGCTGGTGCACAGGAACCTTGGAGGGATGATCTCGCGCGCATGTCCTTGGCGTGGCACGGCGCTGGGCGCGACACATGTATAGCGTGACACACTGCCTGGCGCGGCTAGCCTTGCCATGGCATGTTTTCTTGCCATCCATTGCCATTCACTCTCAACTTCATTCCTTCACTTAACCCATCATTATTTAGTCCTTCATATTCATTTTTCACATACAAAACAAGGACTAATCATGTTGGTTAGTGCATACCCAAATTTACAAAAAATTGCATAAGAATGTAAGTGTATAATTAGACAAACATGACTTAATTAAGCAATAAAATAGCACTTGGGCACGTAATTATTCCCTAGATAAAAGCACCGGGATTGCATAGCAGCAAAGCGAGGTGAGAGTAGGTCCTTGTCTGTTTCTTCACTGGCCCCCGTAGCTCACCCATTTCAACAGGATGCAGTAACTAGCCCAGATGGCGGGTGTCGTCAAAATCTCTCTCATGCCAGATCAACATACCAGGATAAAGGCAAGTCGCCAGTAGTGGCCACAGGTAAGTTGTAAATTTTGTATTATCCCTTATATCATGTCATCCCAGTATTGAATAAGAAGTCGTATTGTAATTGCAAGAAGAGATTTTCAATGGGTAATGTGAATAGTTGTTAGTGTGAGGCTTGTAGTGGAGGTTAGTGGTGGAAGAGAGGCTAGGAGTTTGTCAATTGGCCTGACCTTAAGGAAGATTTGGGAGTCTTAGAATGATGACTTTAAGCTAAGGGGGAGATAGTGAGTATGCGTATTAAGTCAGACCTTGAGAATGCTCATAAAGAGGTTTCGGCCTTAGCAGTTGCAGTATATCGATCTCTTCAAGGTACAAATAATTTCCCTTGTGTTTCAATTGAGGTTAAAGTGATGTCCATTCCTATGTGCAGATTCCCGTGGTTTAGAAGTAACCGCTTCATACAGTGATGTTTTATGCTCATTTTCATGTTATGAATCAGTCATGTGTGTTAATTTATGTGTTCCAGTATGGTCAGCTCGAACTCAGTCTTTAGAAGTTGTTTATTAACTCAGTAGAGTCGTATTATCTCTTGTATGTGCTCAGTTTTAGATGTCAGGAATAATTCATGCTCATGAATTCCCTACCCTCAGTTAGATTTGAAATCATGAATGTTAGCTTAGTATCAAGACGCGATTCGAGAACGAGGGATCAGCCTGTATTAACTCTATGCCATATAAAAGGGGAAAGAATTTTCTTTCAAGTGTTTTGTTTAGTTCTATGTTGGTATCATGTTCTTCGGTTTCCCTTGTGCCATGGTATGTATGTTAGATGGGGATATTCAGATTCGGAGCATAGGATTGGTCCAGATTCAGATACTCCATTGATGTTTAGCTGTGATTGATTGGTATTTGAACATTAGTTTCTTCTCTATCTTCTCAGTATGTTCAGCCAACATTCGAGGACGAAGGTTCCTAAGGGGGAGATATTATAACACCCTGGACTTAGAAGAAGCTCAGCAGAAAAGTCAGTAGAAATTTGCCTCGGAACGAGTCAGGGAACGACTCGTTAGGAGACCTAACAGGTTGTAGTTTGACCTGTAATGAACTATAAGGAAGGGATGGAAAGCCTAGTGGCCACAGACGACCTGACAAGTCATCTTTCCTGGAAAGGATTCATTAGGTTGGTCATTGGGTAATAAATCAAGTGAGAAGTCCGTGTAGTTGATGGAAGGATGTGACGAGTCGTTAAGTATGGGAACGACTTGTCATGTCCATCATTAGATGGGAAGAGTTGAAGTTGTGAAGAAGTATTCCAGTGCACTTGACGAATGGGTCTAACGAGTCGTTAGGTGGAGTAACGACTGCACGCCTTTTGTGCTATATCATTTCATGATATAGATTCAGGTTTCCAGGCTCAGACTCGTGATTAGATACGCTTCATCCCTGTTCAGAAGCTATTGGTGAGTCCTCATCCTCCGAGGAAGTGATTATATTCATATTTTTCTATGTTTCTGTTTTTAGACTTTAGGCGTTAGCTGGGGGCTTGTCCAAGCAACTCATCAGTTTAGTAGAAGGCTTTCAGACTTATCTAGACAGATTCAGCATTGTATCTAAGTGTTATTAAATTGTTATTATGGCTTATATTATATTCATATTATTATCTTCCGCTTATTTATGATGTTAGTTGTTCTCATGTTAAGTGTATGCTATTATAATGCCATGGGTCGACTTCGAGCCTCTTAGGGTTCCTTGTTCATTGTTACGGCTAGGGTGCGAACTCGGGTCGTGACATGTGCGTCGCCCAGCGTGGCACGCCACTGGTCGCCTGTCATAGCATAGCACCATCGCATGTTACTGTTTTTGCCTTGCCTCGTGCGCGCGCATGTCCAGGAATGGCACAACAGTGAAGGTCGTACAGGGCCAACATGACACTCTTTCTAGCGCACCCATCTGCCAACCTGGCACGCTGGATGGCACTACTGTCGCACTTTCATGCTCTCTTCATGCTTCCTTATTTGCAATAAATTCAAAGTTTCCTTTATCCTTATGCATCATCATATTAAGCTCATCCTTTTCATTTTTCACCTACAAACAAAGGCTAATCACATTGGTTTGTTTCGGCACACACTTATACATAATTACATACGAATGTAATTAGTTAAATTGACAAAGATGGCTAAAATTAAGTTATAAAATAGCACTTGGGCATGTAAATATGCCCAAGATTACTACCCCACACTTAAAGCCTTGTTCTTCCTCAAAGAACTCGATTACATTTCTTGCACGCGAAGGACTCACACATAACTAATTGAAGCAAGATGACTCAAGTTAAGGCTACAATGATTGATTTAGATAGCAAGTTAAAAATAGAGAATGCGATGTATATAACCAACTAAAATCACATATAACTATGTTAAGACCTCCTAGCCTCAACAATCGACTAAAAAACTTAGCAAATTCATGCACTTTAACCAATCAAGAAGTCCGGCATGAATTTCATCTTTCCTCAAACATGTGCCCTCACAACAAGAGAGATATACATTTTCACTCACAAGTTTTACAAGTTATTATAAGCATGGGTATGTGAATAAGAATTAAGCTCACTCTCACAAAGAATTCACATGCAACATGCAATGACCCATATGCTTTCCCTTAGTGTTTAACTCCACTAATTTAGGAACATTTGAAAGTAAGATCAAGGACTTATCAGGTTGTAAAGTAAGCTAAGGGACGGGTAGGTACTATTCTGGACAGTAATAGTGACTATATTCCCTAAGTGTTTTCACTTTTACTCATTAAGCACATCCTCTTCTTTTACATCACCTCTTGTTCTTTTCAATTCTCAATTTTTTTTTGTTTACCCCGTTTCTTTAAGCACACTTATACTATTAATAGGGAGTACTTGAGCTCCATACATTTTTTATTCTTTTATTCTTTTTAGTCCCTACCAACACTTATGCATTTTAAACAAGTGCACCTCTAATCTTTTCTTCAACTTCCACAACCACTATTTCCCTTCTTTTTCAAAATTCACACTCCTTTAATTTTTTGCACTTTCACTCAAGCGCTTATGAGTTTTGGATAATATTCAAGGCTATTGAATGAAAATGATTAAACTTATGTTGTAGCTATCAAAGAATAGGCTTAAGGCTCAATGGGGCTAACTAGAATTAAATGTTGAGGCAGGTAAAACAAAGGATGAAAAGTAGGCTCATTCAAAGAAATGCCTACATCATCTCTTACATTTAACATTCCCCATTTCATTTTGCAAACACACCAGGCAAGTTCTAGTCACAATACAATAGCATGGAATATTCAAGAAGCCTCACACTCAATGCACATGCTCAATTCAAGACAGATTCAATAGACTTTTAACACAACTAATCACATGAATTCATAATTTAAGCTTAACACATACAGACTCATATTCAAGAGTCTAGGTGTCTCAAGAAAAGTCATAACCAACTCAACATGCTTCACAATTAAAATGACTTGTATTTTACAAACATATACAACACTCAATAAAAGTATCAAGCAGTCAATTAACTAAGGGTTCAAACACAAAAACCTACTGACTAATTTTTCCTCAAGACGGTCGCCATCTGGGAAAAGTCCCTAACTATGACTGAAACACTATGTACAGATAAATAAAATAGTTTATTCTCGGTTCAAAGTGCCCCCCTTCAGAAAAGAATCAAAAAGAAAACCAAAGGGTGGGTGAAATGTGCTCAACTCCAACTTTTAAAGAAAATAATTTTCACACCAAGCAACACTTCACCCAAAAACCAATATCACAAAATTTTTAAATTTTCCCCTCACCCTACACTTAGATCATGGTATGTCCCCAAAGTATCATTTAAAATCAAAACTAAAGGTGATAGATATTTCATGAGGCCTATAGGCTTAGCTAGCAGCATATATTGTCCATTTCTCATCACATGGGTCACCGACCCTACACTCATCTTTTTGTCTATGCTCCTTAGCTTCCTCTTCTAAGGGTACTCAAACTTCCCCTCAATTTGTTCTTACTTCACAAAAACAAAAACAAAACGTGAAAATAACCAAAACTCAAAAACAAAATGATAAGAAATCATACCTGTGGTACTCTTAGGTTTCCTCCCAAGCAGCGCCTGATTTTACGTCGCGGCACGACCTGAACTATGCTTTTTTTTAGGATATTCTAAAACAACTCTTCCCTTTCCGGAACCATATTCTCTTATTTTGCATTTAGCGGGAACAACCTCCACATTGTCCCTCTTTACCTCCATCACTTTCTTCTACTTATTTCCCCCATCAGACTTAGGATTAACTGTTATGATGTTCCGCAACAATGGACCCATAGAGTACACCACCCCACACTTGGCATCTATCACAACATTGATCTTACAAAGATCTCTATAGTGTGTAGGTGGGTTGATCTCCTGATACACTCTAAAGAGCTCCTCTCCTCATTTACCCTCATTTTCAAGGTGCCAACTCTTACATCAATTATCACTCCACCACTAGCCACGAATGGCCATCCCAGGATGAGGTGTACCTTGTTATCAACCTTAAATCCAGAATAATGAAGTCAGCAGGTATGATAAATTTATCTAATTTGATGAGAAGGTCCTCAATAATCCCTTCCGGGCCACTGTTGACTTGTCCGCTAGTTGCAGCATCACTCTTGTTGGCCTTGATTTTTCCAAAACCAATGTATTGAACAAAGATAAGNCATTTAATGAGACTGTTGACTTGTCCGCTAGTTGCAGCATCACTCTTGTTGGCCTTGATTTTTCCAAAACCAATGTATTGAACAAAGATAAGGGCATCAAATTCACCTCCTCCCATAAATCATACAAGGCCCTCATTATGCCCATTTCACCTATTTATAGGGGGAGGGTTAAACTCTCTAGGTCTTTGAGCTTTTTGGGTATTTTGCTCGTTACCCTGAAAATGCACTCTTCAGTGAGTGCCACAGTCTGGACATCCACCAACCTTACTTTGTTGGCCACCACGTCCTTCAAGTACTTAGCATACTTAGGCATTCCCTACAAAACATCAATCAGTGGCAAATTTATGTGAAGTTCTTTGAAGATATCAAAGAACTTCTGAAAACATGCATCCTCCTTTCTCTTCTTGAGCCTTTGCGGGAATGGTGGTGGTGGTATTTGTAATGGCTACAATGACGATTCTGAATTATGTGTTGCAACACTCTAATTATCTTCTTTCACAACTGATGGACTCGGTCTGACTAGCTCTAGTTGCACCTTATTTTTCTTCTCCTTCTGTGGTGCATTAGGAAAGTGCTTCTCACTCCTCAAACTGAGGACTATGACCTGTTGGTGTTTTGGATCTATATCACTGGGTAAACCTCCCTGAGGTGTATTGTGCTATGCAACTTCTAATTGACCAATTTGCTTCTACAAGTTTCGGGTTGCCAGTTGTTGGTTCTTTAAGTCTGAGGCCATCCTTGCTTGATTGGCTGCCATCTGGGTCTAGTTTGCCATGATCTTCTACAGTATCACCTCAATATTGCTAGATTGGCCACTATTCTGCCTGTTCTATTGCTATTAAGGATGTTGGTAGCTTTGACTCTAATTACCACCCCAAGAGAAATTCGGGTGATTATGCCAGTTTTTGTTGTAGGTATTTCCATAGTTCTGATTACCTCTTGGCACATTACCTACAAAATTTACTGACTCTGGATTGGTCCTACATGACTCTTCACCGTGGCCGATGTTTCCACATATTGCAAACCAACTAAGAATTGGTTAAACTGCATTAACTTGTGCATGCGGCTGTGTCATACTCAGTTTGTTGAACTGAGTCATCATTTGGTGCAGGAGTGAAGCTAACTAGGTTGGCAATGTATTGACACTATCAACCTTACTAAGCCCCGCTGCTCTATTTCTTGCCCCTATGGATGGTCCACTATGCCACTCTGGATTTCCTTGGGCAATCCTATTAAATAGAGAGTACATCTCATCATAAGTCTTCTAAAGTGTTTGCCCACCCGATGTAGAGTCTAGCAAGATTTTTGTATGTCGGTCTAGACATTCCACAAAGTTGTGGGCTAACACTTCATTCGACTGCTGATGATGTGGGCAGTCTCTCAACAAGGACTAGAACCTCTTCCAGGCCATGTATAAATTCTCCTCAAGCTGTTGCTTAAAACTCAAATCTCGCTTCTCAACTTCGTAGTCTTGCTGGAGGGAAAGAATCTTGTCATACCCAGAGTCTATACCCTGGACAGGACATGGTACTTGGAGTCACAAGTAACTCCAAGTCAACCCATGGTCTTTCATAACACTGGCATTTTGAATAAAACATAGCGGAAGCTTTAAAGAAATAATATAAAACATTTTTAGAAATAAAGTTGAGTCATAAAGTTTAAAAATAACTAAAAACAAAGATGAAGGTCTGAAATAATGTCTGTGTCTGAAAGCCAACTACAACTGAAGAGTTGCTAGGACAGGTCTCAAGCTAGCTCTAAATCTAAATAAAATAAAGATAACTAAAAGAAATAATTCTCGTCCTTGAAAAATGAGGACTCACCAATGATGCAGCTGGAATCTTCTAAAAAAGATCTGCTAACGAAGCTAAGAATGAGATCCTGCAGCAGTACCATAAAATGATAAAGCATAAAAAGTATGCTTCAGTACTTTGAATGTACTGAATAAGTGAGAGAAACCATACACAAGGAATAAAATAACTAAACTGAAAATACATGTAATGACCAACTGAAAATACTGAAACTGAATAACTGTGATAAACTGAGATGGTCTAAGTGATCCTGTCTGATGGTCAAGGACATGCCCCAAATCTGAGATACTAACCTGAAATACTGTATTGAACTGATTTGAACTGACTAATCTGAATATGAAATGAGCTGTCTAGTGGGAGAGTCTATAATCGACATATATCCACGTGAGCTAGATGTGGAGTCCGATATATACATCCCATCGGTAGGACCCAATATACCTTGCAAGGGTATAAAGGCATGAACTGAGTGATCACGGGCCTGGGCCATGAGGCCAATAAATATAACCTGCGGTGGCAACGTGGTTCTAGGAACCTAGGTGCGCTGGAACCCCGATCCACTCGATGCTAAGTCCTACTCCCACTAGATAGTCCTAGACTGACTACTAAGGTGATAGCTCGAAATTGGGGCCCGATACTTCAACTGAGCCAAGGATACTGTTTGAGAGTACCCTGAAAGTCTTATTGTATTGGATTCTGTAATTGGGTTCTATGATTGGCTAGAGCTGCTTATTTGAAAGCATGATAACCATCTAAAGAACAACTATAATCTGAAGCGGGGGTCCTAAGGCTTGTCAAAGCTTCTTATCTGAAAGTGTCATGACTGCCTAAAGAACTATTAAAATTTTATACTGAGTCTAATGCTGATAACTGGGAGGCACTATTAACACCACAAGAATTTTTGTAGTTAAACCGATCAACTGACATTTCTGAGTAGCCTTGAGTATTCTAACATTCTGACTAAAACTAAACTAACATACATCTAACTGAAATTTAAATATATACTAACAACATGGGTATCCTGAACACTGATAGAATCTAGCAATTTCAGTAATTTATCAATTATGTGAGACTCTAGTTTTTCTACATTCAAGGACTAGGGCTAGAATTTACTTTATAGTGACAAGCATCAAAATAGTCACAAACTTGTGGAAAAATATCTACAATTAGCATAAATAATATTCCACATGAATTAAATGAAGTCTGACATATAATTTCTTCACATTCGAAAATTTCAGGGCTAGAACTAATAGAGAAGATAGGGAACATTTTGGGGACACAAGGGAACAACTATTCCCTTGTTGAATTCCCATATATTTGGTGATGAAAATCCCTAAGAGAATTCCTTGAAAAATCTGAGGAGGATCGATGTCCCTAACTTCTGCTCTGAGCCTTGCTGATAGAAATTTTATGTTCTAACTGTTCAAGGGATGAGAAGTGAGAGAAATCGTCAGTTACCTTAGCTAAAACCCTTGATTTAAACCCAAAATGACGTATTTTAGGGACTAAGTAGGTGAGAAATTACAAAAATAACCCTAAAAATTAAATCTAAAAACTAGCTGACAAGGTCCCAACAGGTCACTCAATGAGTCATTGGCTGTGACCATGACTCATTGGAACCTCTCGTTGGTTCCACTGCCTTGGACAAGAAACATTGGATCTGGAAACGGGGGTCACCACAACTCGTTGAATGAACCAATGAGTCATTGGTTCCTTCCATGGCCACTAGTCAAGGAACCTGGTAAGCTTGACAACGGGTTACACAACGACTCATTGGTTGAATCAACGGGTTGTTGTGTCTAGTCGTCACCTTCACTGGACGAATTTTGAAAATTTCCAATGTTGTCACGGCGGGTGGTGACCACAACTCGTTGTGGGATACAACAAGTCGTTGTTCCCACTCGTCACATCTAAAAGGGGTATTAGGGTTCTAACCCAACGACTCACACAACGGATCATCGTTTCTAACAATGACTGGTTGGTTGATTCGTGGGATCTTGGAAGGATTTCTGCACTGGGGTAACAATGACTGATAGGAAGACTCGTGGTTCCTCACCACGGTTGTACCTTGTCTGTTAGTTCCTTAGAGACAAAAAGATCTACTAACCACGACTGACACAACAAGTCGTTGGAGCTGACCATGACTCGTGTTCTCAGTCGTTCTAAGACATTTTTTCTAGTTTTTCTCCTAAATTTTCTTGAAATGTATGATTCTGGTCTAGGAAAGAATTGGGGTGTTACAACATCTCCCCTTGAGATCATTCATCCTTGAATGAAGACTAAAACTGCAGGAAAACTAAGAAAAGAGCTGAGACTTCTAGACTGACACTATGAGCTAGTTTTTGAAGTAGTAACTAACTACGAACTGACTTAACTCTACTAACAGAGTTGATGCAACTAGAATGCACAAAATAATCTAAATAAATTTGATGAGTACAAAACTTAATAGAGTACTGAGGAAGGATTTAGTACCTGATGTCAGAACTGAACTAGAAGCGAATAAGTGTTGGTATCTAGCTATCATATCTGCTTTTTCTTCCCACGTAGCTCCTTCTACATGTTGATTTCTCCATAAGACTTTGACTGAAGCTACTTCCTTGTTCCTCAGCTTACGAACCTGACAGTCAAGGATCTAAACTCGGACCTCTTCATAAGAGAGACTATCTTTCACTCCCACACTATCCAATGGCACAATTGAAGTTGGATCACTAATGCACTTCTTCAATAGTGACACATGGAATACTGGGTGCATAGATGCCAATTCTGAAGGTAATTCCAGCTCATAGGCTACCTTGCCAATTCGCTTTTGAATTATGTAGGGTCCCACATATGTTGGACTGAGTTTTCCTTTCTTCCCAAATCTCATCGCCCTATTCATGGCTGAAATTTTCAGATAAATCCAGTCATCCACTGCAAACTCCAATTCTCTTCTCCTCACATCAGCCTACCATTTCTGACGGCTCTAAGCTATTTTCAATCCTTCTCAGATGAGTTGTACTTTCTACATAGCTTCTTGGACTGAGTCTGGCCCGATTAGAGTAGCTTCACCAACCTCAAACCACCCGATAGGAGATCTGCACCTCCTACCATATAATGCCTCAAACAGGGCCATGTGGATACTAGAGTGGTAGTTTTTGTTGTATGCAAACTCAATGAGAGGCAAGTGATCATCCCAACTGCCCTTGAAATCGATCATGCACGCCCTCAACATATCTTCTAGGGTCTGAATAGTCCGCTCAGCTTGTCCATTTATCTGTAGGTGAAAAGTTGTGCTGAGCTTGACCTGGGTACCAAGTCCCTTCTAAAAGGACTTCTAGAAGTGAGAGGTGAACATGGTACCTCTGTCTGAGATAATGGACATAGGCAACACATGAAGTCTAATTAACTCTCGGATATAAAGCCTAGCATAGACCTCAGCTGAATCTATAGTTTTAACTAGGGGAAGTGTGCTGACTTAGTCATCCGTTCTATTATCACCCAGATTGAATCATGCTGCCGACGAGTTAGAGGTAGACCCATAATAAAATCCATATTAACTTCTTCCAACTTCCATGTGGGTATGCTGATATCTTGAGGCACACCTCCTGGTCTTTGGTGTTCTACTTTGACTTTCTAGTAGTTCAGGAACGTAGCTACAAATTCATAATGTCTCTCTTCATGCCATTCCACCAGTAAATATCCCGCAAATCATGGTACATCTTAGTAGCACCTGGGTGGATGGAATATCTCGAACTGTATGCTTCAGCCAGTATCTATTGTCTCAAGTCACCCGGATCTAGTACACACAACCTACCCTGGTAACGAAGTACACCATCTCCCACTTTGGAGAAAGCCTCCACTTCTTTTCTGAGAACATCCTCCTTCAATTTAAGAAGTAAGGGATCTTCATCCTGCCTTAACTTAACTTCAAATACCAATGAGGAATCTAATCCACTCTGCACTACTACTCCTCCCTCAGCTATATCAACAAACTGTACTCCCTACCGAGCTATTTTGTGGATATCCTTTGCCAGCTCCTTTTTACCTTCCTCAACATGAGCCACGCTCCCCATAGACACTATGCTTAGGGCATCAGCCACCACATTGGCTTTGCTCAAGTGATACAACACGCTCATGTCATAGTCCTTCAGTAACTCCAACCACCTTCTCTGAAAAAGATTTAGATCTTTTTAACTGAACACATACTAAAGGCTCTTATGATCGGTGAAAAATATCCATGTGAGACCCAATATAGGTAGTGTCTCCATATTTTCAACGCAAACACCACCGTAGCCAACTCCAAGTCATGAGTTGGATAATTTTTTTCATGAATCTTAAGCTGTCTGGAGGCGTAGGCTATCACCTTACCCTGCTGCATCAGAACGCAATCGAGTCCAACTCTAGAAGCGTCGCAATACACTACAAATCCATCTGATACTTTTAACAAGGTCAGCATTGGAGAGGTAGTAAGTCGAGTTTTTATCTCCTGGAAACTCTTCTCCCACACATCTGACCATTGGAATTTTACCTTCTTCTGAGTTAGCCTAGTCAGAGGGGATGAAATAGAGGAAAATCCTTCTAGAAAACATCGGTACTAATCGGCTAGACCCAAGAAACTTTTGATTTTGGTTTGGGAGGTAGGTCTGGGACAGTCTTTAACCACTGCTATCTTCTGGGGATCTACTTGAATACCCTCACATAAGACCACGTGACCAAGGAAAGTCACAAACTTCAAACAGAATTCGCATTTGCTGAACTTAGCGAACAACTAGCGGTCTTTGAGCATCTGAAGCACTATTCTCAAGTGGTTAGCATGTTCCTCCTTATTCCTAGAGTATATACCAGAATTTCAATGATAAACACAATGACAAACATGTCTAGATACTGCTTAAAGACTCTGTTCATCAGGTACATAAAGGTTGCAGGGGCATTAGTTAGTCCGAAGGACATAACCAGTAATTCGTAGTGACCATACCGAGTTCTGAAAGTTGTTTTTAGTATGTCACATTCTCTGACTCTCAGCTGATGATACCCCAACCTAAGATCTATCTTAGAGAGATAACTAGCTTCCTGAAGCTGATCAAACAAGTCATCAATCCTGGGTAGGGAATACCTGTTCTTGACTATGACCTTGTTCAACTAACGGTAATCAATGCAAATTCTAATGGTACCATCTTTCTTTCACATGAATAGTACTGGAGCACCCCAGGAATAGATGATGGGTATAATAAAACCCTTATCAAGAAGGTATTTAACTGCTCCTTCAACTCCTTAAGATCAGTTCGATCCATTCTGTAATGAGGGGCAAGTTTCTAGAAGAATTTCTATACTAAAGTCTATTTCCCGCTCAGGAGGGACTCCGAGAAGATCTTCGGGAAACACATCAGGGAACTCACAGACGACTGGATAGTTGGGGTCTCAGAGCTGGAATATTTGACCAAAACTAGATGATAAACACACCCTTTGGAAATAAGCTTTCTGGACTTAAGGTAGGAAATAAACCGACCCTTAGGCGCTAAACTACTGCCCGTCTACTCTAATGATGGCTTATTAGGGAACTGAAACTTGACAACCCTAGTTCTACAGTCGACTGAGGCATAACCAGAGTTTAACAAATCCATGCCAAGAATGAGGTCCAAGTTAACCATGTCTAACTCTACCAGATCAGCTCGATTGACCTTATTGAAGATTAATACTGGGCAGTTTCTATACACCCGGATGGCTCTAACTGACTCGCCAACTGGGGTGAAGACTGAGAATTGCTCTTAGAGGACCTCTGGAATGATATCAAACTGGACTGCTACATAGGGAGTAACGAACGAAAGTGTGGCTCTTTGATCTAGTAAGGCATACACGTTTAGATGAAAAAGGCATAACATACTCATGACACGTAAGGTGAGCTCTCCTGATCCTAACGAGAGGACAAAGCATAAAAATAGTTTTGTCACTGGCTGCCATCCGTACCTGATGCGTTGACCTGCTGAGTTGGTCGGCCTGCTGGAGCTGCTGAAGCAATGGATTATGATCTTCCCTGTCCTGCTGACCTGCATTCTCTAAGCTGATGACCAAGTTGTCCACAACCAAAACAACCCTCTCGACACTGAAGACACTCCCCTAGATGGTTCTTGCGACACTTAGGGAAAGCTAGGTAGCTGTAGAAATTTTTGGCGCCATGACTCGGGGATTATAATCTACATGCTCCTCCCCTCCAATCCTTGTGGGATCGAAAAGTCAGGGCACTGGCTGAAGTAGCTGTTGGAGCCTTCTATTGTTGTTGTGGCTGGCTACTACCGCCAGATCTCGGATGGCCATAATTTGACTAGATGATTCTTGCCCGTTTGTTCTCCCGCTCCAAATCTTTTAATATTTCTACCTCAATTTGTTGGGCATGAACTATGAGGTTGGAGATATCGATTTCCTTGATAAGAATCACAGTCCTGCACTCCTTGAGGACCAAGTTCGACACTCCATTCACAAATTTCAGCATATGAGCCCTTGGCTCGACTACTATCTCTAGAGCATAGTTAGACAACCTGGTGAACTCCAGTGCATATTCTTATACTGTCCTATTGCCCTGCTTCAGGTTCATGAAATCCTCCACCTTAGCCTCCCTAAGCTCCCCAGGAAAGAATCTGTCTAGGAAGGCTATAGTGAACTCCTCTCATTCCATCGGTCCTTCTCCCGCTGGTCTCCCCTCCTTCCACTGTTCTTACTAGATCTAAGCTACCCCTTAAAGCTGGTAGGCAGCCAAGTTGGAATTCTCTGAGGAACTGACACACATAATTCGGGTGGTCTTTCTAATATCATCCACAAACTCCTGTGGGTCTTCTCCCACCTTAGATCCACAGAAAACTGGAGGGTTCATCCGAGTGAAGTCTCGAACCCGGGCAGCTGCTGCAAACCCATTGTTGTTAATCGGAAGCATTTGTTGGTTCACTTGATTGGTAACTGTCTGTGTGAGCAGCTGGATAGCCGCCGTGAACTCTACGGAGGACACGGAATCACCAATAAGGGCTACTGGAGCTGGTGGGGTAGGTCGGCGTATGTTAGTGACCTTTCTTCCGTTACCACATTACAGAGGCATGATTCACTGAAATGAAATAGAGCACGGGTTAGGAGAACGATTCTGGAATTGAATTTCAACACACGATAAAGAGTATGAACAAAAGGAAATTTTCCTATAACATCTCGTATCCTCCCCATCATAAGTATGGTGCGCTTCACACCAATTAAAAGGACTCTACTCGATGCAGCTTTTAGACATCTGAGGATACTCTAAACCTAGTGCTCTGATACCAAGTTTATCACGCCCCGAGTCTACACCCTAGACAGGACACAGTACTTGGAGTCACCAGTAACCCCAAGTCAACCAATGGTCTTTCATAATACTGGCATTCTAAATGAAGCATAGCGGAAGCTTTGAAGTAATAATTTATGAAAATAAAGTTGAGTCATAAAGTTTAAAAACAACTGAAACAAAGTTGAAGGCCTGAAACTATGTCAGTGTCTGAAAGCCAACTACAACTGAAGATTTGTTGGGACAAGTCCTCAGCTAACTCTAAAACTAAATAAAAGAAAGATAACTGAAAGAAAAAATATCTCATCCTCGAAAAATGAGGACTCATCAAATGATGCAGCTGGAATCTTCTTAAAATGATCTGCTAACAAAACTAAGACTGAGATCCTGAAACTGTATCATAAAATGATACAACATAAAAGGTATGCGTTAGTACTTTGAATGTACTAAGTAAGTGAGAGAAACCGAAAAAAAGGAACAAAATATCTGAACTGAAATGTCATGGAATGACCAACTGAAAAAATGCTGAAACTGAATAACTGTGATAAACTAAGATGGTCAAAATGACCCCGTCTATTGGTCAAGGAAATGACCTAAATTTGAGATACTAACCTAACATACTTTATTGAACTGATATGAACTAACTAATATGAGTTTGAACTGAGTTGACTAGTGGGAGAGTCTATAACCGACATATAACCACATGAGCTAGATGTGGAGTCCGATGTATACACCCCATTGGTAGGACCCAATATACCTTGCCAAGGTATAATGGCATGACCTGAATGATCACGGGTCTAGGCCATGAGGACAATAACAATAACTTACGGTGACAACATAGTTCTGTGAACCTGGGTGCGCTGGAACCCCGGTCAGCTCAGTGCTAAGTCCTATTCCCACTAGATAGTCCTAGACTGACCACTAAGCTTATAGCTCGAAACTGGGGCCCGAGACTTCAACTAAGCAAGGGATACTGTATGAGAGTACCCTGAAAATCTTATTGTATTGGATTCTATAACTAGGTTTTAAGACTGGTCAGAGCTGCTTATTTAGAAGCATCGTAACCGTCTAAAGAACAACTATAGTTTGAAGTTGGGGTCCTAAGGTTGGTCAAATCTTCTTATCGGAAAGTGTCGTGACTGCCTAAAGAACCATTAAAATTTGATACTTAGTCTAATACTGATAACTGGGAGGCACTATTGACACCTCGAGAATTTCTATAGTCAAACCGATCAGCAGACATTTCTGAGTAGCCCTGAGTATTCTAACATTCTGATTAAAATTGAACGAACATACATCTGACTAAAATTTCAATATATACTAACAACATGGGAATCTCGTACACTAATAGAAAATTTTCAATAATTTATCATTATGTGAGACTCTAGTTTTTATGCATTCAAGAACTAGGGCTGGAATTTTCTTTAGAGGGACAAGCGTCAAAATAGTCACAAACTGGTGGAAAAATATCTACTATTAACATAAATAATATTCCACATGAATTAAACGAAGTCTGACATATAGTTTCTTCACATTCGAAAGTTTCAAGGCTAGAACTGATAGAGAAGATAAGGAAGATTTTTGAGACACAAGGAAAGAACTATTCCCTTGTTGAATTCCGACATACCTGGTGATGAAAATCCCTGGGAGAATTCCTTGAAAAATCTGAGGAAGATCAATGTCCCTAACTTCTACTCTGAACCTTTCTGAGAGAAACTTTATGTCTTAACTGTTGAAGGATGAGAAATGAGAGAAATTATCGATTGCCCCCTCTAAAACCCCTAATTTAAAACCAAAATGGCGTAGTTTAGGGATTATGTAGGTGAGAAATTACAAAAATAACCCTAGAAATTAAATCTACAAGCTGGCCGACAGGGTCCCAATAGGTCACTCAACGTGTCATTGGTTATCACCACGACTCATTGGGACCTCTCGTTGGTTCCATTGTCTGGGACAAGAAACACTGGATCTGGAAACGGGGGTCACGACGACTCGCTGAATGAACTAACGAGTCGTTGGTTCCTCCCCTGGCCATTGGTCAAGGAACCTTGTAAGCTTGACAACGGGTGACACAACGACTCGTTGGTTGAACCAATGAGTCATTGTGTCCAATCATCACCTTCAATGGATGAATTCTGAAAATTACCAAAGTTGTCATGACGGGTGGTGACCACGACTCGTTGTGGTATAGAACGAGTCGTTTCCACTCGTCATCTCTAAAAGGGGTTTCTAGGGTTCTCACCCAACGAGTCACTCAATGAGTCGTCGTTTCTGACAACGACTCATTGGTTGAGCTGTGGGGTCCTAGAAGGATTTTTGTACTAGGGAAATAACGACTAACAGGATGACTTGTAGTTCCTCACCACGGGTCATACCTTGTCTCCTTAGTTTCCTAGAGACCAAAAAATCTACTGACCACGACTGACACAACGAGTTGTTGGAACTGACCACGACTCATTGTCTCAATTGTTCTGAGGCTTTTTTTCTAGTTTTTCTCCTGAATTTTCTTGAAATGTCTGAGTCTAGATTATGAAAGTCTCGGGGTGTTACAAATCTAATTAGAAACTTCCTTGCTAGGTCATCCCAGGATGTGATGGAATTTGGTGGCTCTGCCTTCAGCCACCTCTTTGGCTCTCCCAAAGGTGAGAACGGGAAGAGGGTAAGTCTTACATAATCAGTTGACACTCCAGTGGGGACAAAAGTGTCACTAATTTCAATAAAGTTCTGTAGGTGCTATTGTGGGTCTTCATGTGCCATGCAATGAATTGCCCACTAGAGTGTAACTGCTGCACCATATTCTGTTTGAGCTCAAAATTTCCTCCAGGCTCCGGTTTTCATTTTCTGGAGGTAACATTTATCACGAGTGGGATTTCCACTTCGCGAACTGGTCTGGCTTCCATTTTCTCTTGCAACAACTCTTCCTTCTCAACTGGTGGATGCTGTCATTCAAGAACTTCTCTTTGTAACTACTGCAACATTCACTCAAGAGCCTCTCTCCGTAAAAAATGCAAATCTCGTTCAGGCTCCAAAAATGAATCCACCATTCTCTATTCCTTGCTAGCCTTCTACAAGGAAATCTGTTACATGCATATTACTGACCAAGACCAAGATTTTTAACACTTGCAAAAGGATAAAACTAACACACAAACTAAAAATTCACCAAAAGTTGTCAGTCCCTGTGAACGGTGCCAAAATCTTATTGCACCCCAGTGCACGCACAAGCGTACCCAATCGTACAAGTAGTAAAGTGACTATTTAACAGTCGAATGTCAAACCCACATGGACTAGTCTCTTTAGTAAATATTCAAGTCCACATGTTAAATTAACTTTCACAAGGGTTGGTTTTAAAGATTTGGAGTTTTGTTTCTAAATCTAGAGGTGATCACAAATTAATAGGAAAACAATAATGAGAAACATCTAATGTTAAGGCCTGATAATTATGTAATTCTACATTCAACTTGGTTCAAGTATTGAAAATTCAGTTGTTGTCTCATAAGATATATGCAATGTTCATGGTCTTTTGAGCCTCTAAACATAACAAATTAGCCTCACAACTACATTGTTGAGCGGGGATGTGACGTCCTAATTCGTGTGCATTTATCTATGTGGAGTAGTTTATGGGTTTAACGCCCTTAGTTATGGAATTTTGAACCTCTAACCCTAACTTAGTTTTACAAGTACTTCAACAAGTGGTGATGTGATAATTCTAAGTCGGTGTCTAGATATCTTCCCATTTTATAACCAACAAAGGCGAATTAGGTATATTTCTATCCTAAACGCGAATAAAGTCTTTAAGACTTTGAACTTGTTTCTTGAATTCCTAGTTCTAACCTAGATTTCTCTCTTTCAAGTTTTGCCTAAGCTTAACAATTGCATTTTAATTATGATCAAGCATTAAAATGGTAAACAAGAAAGAATTCAAGAGCTAACAACAAATAAAACTTGAACCAAAATAGAATTTACGCAATTGCGTTTATGTCTTGTGGCCTCAACCCTAGAAGAAGGGTTTTAGCCACTAATGTTCATACAAGAAATCAAAAACAAGTTTTAATTCAAGTAATTAAAAGAATGGATGAAAAAGAACTAGAGAAACCAAACCTTAGGTGAGTTTCTTTGGTTCTCCCTTCACTCCTCTGTGCTTTCCCAAAAATATGTCGTGATATCTGAAAAATATTACCAAGTTTTCAATTTATACTAGTGAAAATTTATAAAATTCGGCCATTGGTGAAACTGCTCCATGTCATGCTACCTATCGTGCAGCTCCGCCTCCATGGTACGGAGGCATCGCAGGGGTTCTATATCTCGACAGCTAGGCATGTCACTGGTGCGTGTCGCCTAGTGTGGCACGCCACTGGTCACGCGGAATGCCTGGCGTGGTACAGTTCCATCGCGCGTATGCACATCCAGGCATGGAATGACAGTGAACATGGCATAGAGCCAACGTGATATGCTTCCTTGCGCGCCCATCTGCCGGTGTGGCATGCTGGATGGCACGGCTGTGGCACTTTCATGCTCTCTTCATGCTTCATTCTTTGAAATCAATTCTAAGCTTCCTTTATCCTTATGCATTATCATATTAAGCTCATCCTTTGCATTTTTCACCTAAAAGTATGGGCTAATCACATTGGTTAGTTCCGGCACACACTTATACACAATTACATGCGAATGTAATTAATTACATTGACAAACATGGCTAAAATTAAGTTGTAAAATTTCACTTGGGCATGTAAATATGGAAAAGATCACTTGCTCAGTGTATTTCAAGTACAAGAAGTGAGGGACCACCTTTGGATTCTTTAGATCCTGAAATAGAGAGAACCTTTCAAAGGTTAATGGCAAATAACGAGCAGGCATAGGATAATCAGAAGAGGATTCTAATGTTGAAATTTTCTAGGATGAACTTGGAGAATGCTTCTAAAGCAATCATCAAGATGGCTATCACTAGAAACTTTCAGCTAAAGGAAGGGATCATGCGATTGGTCCAAAACACTTGCCAATATCAAGGCAAGCCATAATAGGATCCCTACAGGCATCTGACGACGTTCATGGACCTGAGCGAGAATTTCCACTACCAGAATGTGTCAGATGAATATTTCATCCTAACCTTATTTTTGTTCTCATTGATTGGTGAAGCCAAGGAGTGGCAGGTTCCATCACCACATGGGAGGCTCTTTCCAGCAAACTTTTCAATAGGTTTCTCTCTTCAAGAAGAACCAAGGAGTTAAGAGGGAAGATATCCGGGTTTGTGCAGAAAGATGGTTAGACCTTAGCTCGAGCGTGGAAATGTTACAAGGATTATTTAGAGATTGTCCGCACCACATGTAGCCTAAGGAGATAATTGGCACAACTTCATAGAGGGTCTGAAGCCCGAGTCAAAGATCCAGCTTGATGCTACCGCACAAGGACAGATTCTGTCCAAAAGCTATGAAGAAATTGAGGCTCTCTTGAATCTCATCAGTGGGAAGTCAGGATTACCAAGACTCAGGCAAAGGATTCACAACACCTAAAGAGTTAGGGAAGCTTGAGGTAGATGGTGTTATGGAAATTAGAGCAGGCATAGCCAGCTGGTGAATGTGATTAGTAAACTTGTGACCAGACCAGCAGGAAGCCAAGTATAGCAGGTACATCAGGTGCAGACTCCACCATCATATGTGAAGCATGTGGAGAAGGAAATGCATATTCAGTTGTCCACTTAATCCCAAATCTATATTTTTTGTGGAAAACAAGGTCGTGGTGGCGATTTTGTAGGTAATGGCTATAATAAGGGGTAATTGAATGCAGCAAATCCCTCATGGGGAGGGAACCAGAACTTTCAAAGGCCCCAGAATGGTTATCTAAGTACTCAGGGCTAGCAGTTGAGCAGCTCTCTTGAGCAGACGATGAAGCAATGGATGGTGCAACAAACTCAGGTAGTGAATGAGATACAAAAATCCATCCATGAGCTTGAGAGGTAGATGGGAAATTGTCCCTGCAGCAGACAAATAGATCGAAAAAGGGAACTTTCGAGTAACACCGAGAAGAACCCCAAGGAAAATGTGAATGCAATCTCCTTGCGCGGTGGTAAGGAGAAGGGTCGGGTGATCCCCGGAGAAAAGAAGGTTGATGAGAAGGTTGAGAAGTTCAAGAGTGAGGCCGGGGAGTAAAGGAACTCATAACAAAAAGTTGTAGTAGCTAGACCACCGCCCCCATTCCCGTAGAAGTTTCAAAAGTAGAAGGAGGATACAACTTGCAAGAAGTTTCTTGACTTGTTGAAGAAGGTACATGTTAACATTCCATTGGTGGAGCTTTTATAGGAAGTTCCAAATATGCTAAGTATCTAAAGAACACTGTGGCCAACAAGAGGCAGTTAACAGAATTTGAAATTGTGGCTCTTACAAAATAGTGCAGTTCTCGGGTTAAGAATAAAATTCCTAAGAAGTTGAAGGACTCCGGGAGCTTCACCGTTCCAGTGGTGATTGGAGATAAAGAACTTGGTCCTACCTAATGTGATTTGGGTGCTACCCTCAATTTGATGCATGCATCCCTGCTCAAAACATTGGGTTTAGGTGAACCACATCTTACCACAATGACTCTGCAGCTTTCAGACCTATCTCTAGCCTATCATAATGGAATAATTGAGGATGTCTTGATAAAGGTGGGACCTTTCATTCTTCCGGTGGACTTCATAATCCTAGATTACAACACGGATGCAGCAGTTCCCCTCATTTTGGGGGGAGGATTTTTAGCCACCACTAATGCCATCATACAGGTAAAGACGGACAAGATTTCAATGATGGTGGATGGTCAAGAGGCTATTTTCGAGGTGTTTAGATCAGCAAGGATGCCTCCTCACTATTAGGACTTCACAGTTATGTTGGCAGTAGAACCTGAAGGAAGTAATCAGTTAGTTTAGCAGCGTGGGTTGCATGAAAGTTTAGTGAATTGTCAGTTTGGTCATCATTTCACTCGGATGAAGGAGTGACAATGACCATAGTCGTTCCATGATGTTAAATTAGGCGCTGCATGGGAGGCAACCCATGAATGTTGTGTTATGACTGTAACTAAGACGCTTGATGGGAGGCAACTCATCTTTCTAACATTTTTACAGTTTTTTTTTGTTTTGAAGATACAAACAGAGCTATAGAGGCAAAAATAGCTTGAAAAATGGGCTTAAAAGGTGTAAGTCTAGGGTGAGATACCTAGCATAGAGCGCCAGGTGTTAAACTCTTGAAGAAAAAAATCATACAGGTTGGTGCTATGGGTGGCGTGTCGCTCCAGCCTCTGACCCCAAAGAAAAGTTTTTCTAAGTTTGTGGTGAGATAGAGAAGGCGGCGCACCAAGGGCTTCTTGGTCAAAAATAGTTGGTCAAATTGGGACAATGTTGACCTAGAGACCTTAAAACTACCAAAAACCCAGGCCCCACATCTTTATTTAAATTCTCAATCATCATTTTCTATCAGAAAGTTGAAAAAGTAATATATAACAAAAAGCA
>JACEIK010002825.1:104772-124895 GCA_018107945.1 Datura stramonium
CTTATTTGGTAGTCTGCATTCTTTAAGATATAGTTCATTAACACTTAAGTTAATTAGTATCTTAGCTCAATCCCTGTGGGAGCGATACTTGGCTTTACTTAAGCCACTTTACTACTTGTTCGATCACGTGCACTTGTGTGTAGTTAACAAACACCCAAACAATAAACACCCTTTATTTTTTATGTAATGAGAAACAAGTCTTAACACACTGAGGGTGAACTAGAAGAGAACTTTCGAGCCAAGTTTAGACAAGTTAGAGAAGTTTATTGAGACAATTGTTATTGAATTATTTTACCTTATTTTTGCAATAATAAAGTTTTTTTCCATCATTGTAAGTATTAATTTATGTGTTTGTCTATGAATGCTATTAATTTACTTATAATTATGAAAGGCTAAAACCTCCACAACTAGGGTTGGGGGAACCATGGTGAATTAATGAACTAGGGTTTGCATGACATGATTCTAAACCAATACTAAATGCTTGGATTGTATTCTCTTTATCTTAAACATTTCTTAATGGTGCACAACGTTATGAATCTACGTAATTCTCTACTTTCTTAATCCTAGAGTGGTAGAGATTAGGAAAGGAGAACTACAACAAAGCCTTGATTCTTTATAATCATTGTATAACTTGAGTTGGTTGCAGGATAGTTAATTTTGGAATAAATTGATAACAGTTGAATTATAATCGCTCATGAGACCTAACTCGATGATTGAGTATAGTCATCCAATAGGGATGAACTAATAATTTGGATGAACCCTAGTTATCAGTTCTACACATAAAGTATTGGAATAGATCACAAGTGTAAAATCCAAAGTAGTTATAAATCCATGGGGAACACTTACTCTAGTTAGTTGCATTAATTTGAAGTCAACATCCAATTACTCAACAATATTACTTGTTACTTTTACAAATTCCCCTTTAGGAGATAATTGACTTAAAATCTTAAATATGTGTGTTCTTCTATATCCTGGCCTTATTCCCTATGGGATCGATCCCAAGCACTTTTTTGGGTTCTTTATTGACATTGTCCGCTTCATACTTTGCCAGGAAGTGTGAGTTTGAGAATTATCAAAAAGTGGCGCTATTTTTAGGATAAATACTCCCTTCATCACCACCCCACACTTAAACTATTGTTCATCCTCGAACAATCTATTAGTTCCCTTCTCAAATTTAGGCACAAAATTCATCCTACGAATATGTAATACCCCGAAAGCCCTAAGATCAGACCAGAGGATTGAAATAGAGAAAATAGAAATTTTTGCACCGGATTCCAGGATGAGTTATCTACTGACCCGTGAGGTGCACCACGATCCATTAGGTGACTCGTGGAGTGAAGGGAGAGTTTGCTGGTTTTTGAAATTTAGGGTTGACCACGAGACAAACCATGACTCGTGGTAAGGGTAATGAATTGTGGAGTCAGTGGTGGTCAGGAGCCGGTTTGAAGATGGAGATTTTGGGTAGTGAACCCAATGACTCATCACCACGAGTTGTGCCTCAGGCAACGAGTCGTCCAGTCCCTCGTTGGCACTGGTAGTGTGTTTTTTCTGCAAATTTAGTAAGGGCTTTTTCATAATTCTTAAGTTTCTAAGACCTAAACTACGTCGTTTTAAGCTCAGATAAGTGTGTTTTAAGAGGTTTTAGCTCATTCTAAACCTATCCCTCCCCATGCATGAAAGCCTAAAAGTTCCTAAGGGTGATCAAGCTTAGAAATTTATCAAGTCTTCTCCAATTTCCTTTGGGCATTCAAGAAGGTTAAGAAATCAGAAGTACCCAGGTATGTAGGGTTATGAATGGGTGGATTCATCCACTCCCATTCCCTATCCCTTCTCAAATTCATGAAAATTCTAGTTGATGAATCTATGGGGTTTTAACCTAGCTTGTTAATTTTCTAAGTATTTATCATGGGTATAATCTATTCATGTTTCTAATGTTCAATTATGATTCATGGGCATGTTTTATAATTCTTTCAATTACAGATTCATGTTTTCAAAATCTTACAATTATGAAGCCCAATTATGAAAGTTCATGAAAGGTTGAGATATGAGATATGTTTTCAAGCATGATGAGATATATATGATGAAAGTGTGATTTCTAAGTACCCATTTCTATATTCATGTTTTTGACTATCAATGTCTATTTCAAGTATGTTTACGTTCGGGAAAGCCCATATGATTAAGTATGTTTTATGATTTATCTTAAGTTCATGTTATTAGCTTACCACATGTTCAGGTCATGACAAACTTAGTATTAGAGAATTTGGTTTTGAAGTGTCCTAGGGTGTCTGAAAGCCGTGTAAAGTAGAGTTTTTTTCATGAGTGTCAACCGCGCCACACTTATGGTGAAGAGGCTATGAAATGTTTTAGCAAAATATTCCCTTCTTTCATGATCTATGTCATGTGATGAAGTGTCTCTCTATCTTTCTAACTCACGCTATACGTGTTTTATGAATCATTCCTCCTCACCGAGTTATCAGAAGAATAAATAGGAATGGATATGGCCATGAGAATGGCAACGGAGATGGGAACCAGTAGGCCATACCAGCCCCCGAGGATCATGTGCCCGAGCAGGTGGCCCATATAGATTTTAGGGCTACCATTCAGATGCTTTCTCAGGCTTTGACCACCCAAGTCAACCAACAGGCGGTAGCTCATGTCCCTTATAATGGGAATGCAGCGGCAGCAAGAGTCAGGGACTTTCTTAGGATGAACCCTCCAAAGTTTCTCAGATCGAAGGTGGATGAGGATCCGCAGGAGTTTATTGATGAAATTTAGAAAATTACCCAAATCATGGGGGGATAGGGGAGGAGTGGTTTAGCCTCTTTTGAGCTGAAAGGGGTTGCATATATTTGGTTTAGATAGTGAAAGGATGGTAGGGCAGTTGGAGCGGGCCCTATTGGTTGGGATAAGTTCCATACGGCGTTTTTGGATCGGTTCTTCCCCCATGAGATGAGGGAGATCAAAGTAGCTGAATTTTTGAACATGAGGAAGAACAACATGACGGTCCAGGAATATGCTCTAGAGTTCACCCTCCTATCCAAGTATGCACCTGAGACGGTGGCAGACTAGAAGGCTCAAGTGAGTCTATTCGTCCATGGGATAGCAAATTATTTGGTTAAAAATTACTAGAACGCGATGCTTCATCAGGACATTGACTTTTCATGGATCATTCTATATGCCCAGTAGATAGACGCGGTATAGGTGAGTGAGCGGGAGAGAGAGGAAAAGAGGGCCAGGACTGATAGCTTTGGATTCTCCCAGTAGAGACTTGGTGGTGGGCACCGTCAGCAGTCCCACTAGAGATCATCTGCCCCAGCGCCGTCATCAGCGAGTATGCCATCCAGGTCTAGACGTGACCAAAAGGGATGAGCGTCAGGCTCTCGAGCTCAGGAGAGCAGATTCATGGAGCCTAGTATCCAGCTTGTGATAGGTATGTTCGGAGACACATTGGTTAGTGATTAGCAGGTATAGGTGCTTGTTTCGGGTGTGGGAATCCCGGACATATGCTTAGAGATTGCCCATCAGCTAGACAGGGCCATGGTAGAGGCTGAGACCCAGCCACGAGTTCAAAAACTCCACCAACACACTCAGTTCAGCCGGGAGCCTCCACTAGTGTAGGTGGTGGTCAGCATCAAAACAAAATCTATGGCCTCGCATCTCGCCAGGAGCAGGCTGCCTCTCCAAATGTAGGCACTGGTATGTTATGAGTATTCCACCTTGATGAATATGCATTGTTAGATCCAGGGGCTACCTTATCCTTTTTTACGCCTTATGTTGCTAGTAGTTTCAGAGTCAATACCGAAATCCTATCAGAACCCTTCTCAGTCTCTACTCCAGTTAGTGATTCAGTTATAGCTCGACGGGTATATAGAAATTTCCCTGTCATAGTCCTTCAAAAAGTCACCTCAGCAAATTTAGTAGAACTAGCCATGACAAATTTTGATGTTATCTTTGGCATGGATAGCTACATGCATGTTATGCCTCAGTAAATTATAGACCCATGCATAGAGTTTCAGTTTCGGGTGCGCTAGTCCTAGAATGGAATGGTAGTTCAATTGTGCTTGTAGGTCGCTTCATTTCCTACCTTAAGGCCAGAAAGATGATTTCTAAGGGTTGCGTGTATCATCTAGTTAGGGTTAAGGATTCTACATTTGAAACCTGGACTATCCAGTCAGTTCCTGTAGTGTGTGAATATCCAGAAGTCTTCCCAGATGATTTATTGAGAATTCCTTCTAAGCGGGAGATTGATTTTGGTATTAACCTTCTTCCCGATAAGAAGCCCATATCTATTCCTCTTACATAATGGCTCCAGCTGAGCTGAAGGAGTTGAAGGAGTTGTTGAAGGACCTTTTAGACAAGGGTTTTATCAGGCCAAGCAAATCCATGAGGGTGCACCAGTTATCTTTGTCCGGAAGAAGGATGGTTCCCTTCGAATGTTCATTGATTACTGCCAGTTGACAAGGTCACCGTTAAGAACATGTATCCTCTCCCCAAAATTGATGACTTATTTGACTAGCTTCAGGGTGCCAAGTGTTTCTAAAAGATAGACCTCAAATCCGGGTATCTTCGGCTCAGGGTTCGAGAGAGTGACATTCTGAAGACAGCCTTCAGGCTATATGGTCACATGAATTTGTAGTTATGTATTTTGGACTAACGAATGCTCCTGCAGCTTTTATGGATTTGATGAACAGGGAGTTCAAGCTAGATTTGGATATATTCGTAATCCTGTTCATAGATGACATTCTCATATACTCCCGGAGCGAGGAGGAGCATGCCGCTCATTTGAGGGTGGTACTACAGACTCTTAAGGATCACCAATTATATGCTAAGTTCAGAAAGTATGAGTTTTGGCTAGACTCAGTAGCTTTTTTGGGTCATGTGGTGTCAAGTGAGGGTGTACAGGTGGAATCTGAGAAGATAGAAGATGTAAAGAATTAGCCTAGACCAGTGAGTCCTTCGGATATTAGGTGTTTCTTGGGTTTAGCTGGCTACTATTGGAGGTTTTTTGAAGTGTTTTCATCTATTACAGCACTGTTGACTAAGTTAACCTATAAGAAAGTGAAGTTCCAATGGTTGGAGGCCTGTGAGAAGAGATTCCAAGAGTTGAAGACTCGACTCACCTCAGCACTAGTGTTGACCCTGCCTGAGGGAACTAATGGGTTTTTGGTATATGGTGATGCATCGAGGATCGTCCTTGGTTGTGTATTAGTGTAGCACGGTAAGGTTATAGCCTATGCTTCCAAGCAGCTGAAAGTCCATGAAAAAAACTACCCGACTCATGACCACGAGTTAGCGGCGGTAGTATTTGCCTTGAAGATTTGGAGACACTATCTATACGGGGTCCACGTGGATGTGTTTACGAACCACAAATTCCTACAGTATGCGTTTACCCAAAAGGATCTAAATCTACGTCAAAGAAGGTGGTTGGAGCTCCTTAAGGATTATGGGATGAGTGTCCTTTATCATCCGAGCAAGGCTAATGTGGTGGAATATTCTCTTAGCAAGCTTTCTATAAAAAGTGTAACCCGTGTATATGAGGAGAATAAAGAGTTAATGAAGGATATGCATCAGCTTGCATGGCTAGAAGTTCATATTATTGACTCAACGGATGGTGTTGTCATTATTCAGAATGGATCAGAATCTTCCTTGGTGACCAAGGTCAAAGCCAGACAAGACGAGGATCCTATTTTGGTAAATTTGAAGGAAGCCGTTCAGAATCAGAAGGGGGAGATCTTCTCCCAAGGGGGTGATGGTGTACTATGATATCAGGGTCATTTGTGTATACCGGGTATGGAGGACTTGAGGGAGTGGATGTTGCATGAGGCTCATGGTTCCATATATTCTATCCATCCAGGTGCCACCAATATGTACCATGACCTACGGGAAGTTTGTTGGTAGGATGGCATGAAGAAGGACATAGCAAAGTTTGTGGCTAAGTGTCTGAATAGGTAATAGGTGAAGGTTAAGCATCAAAGACCTGAAGGTGTGCTTTAAGACATTAGTATCTCTACTTGGAAGTGGGAGGAAATCAATATGGACTTCATTTTGGGTTTTCCTTGTACTCGTCGACAATATGACTCTATTTGGGTTGTTGTAGACAGGTTAACTAAAGCAACTCATTTCCTACCAATCAAAACTACCGATTCAGCGGAGGATTATGCTAAATTGTATATTCGGGAGTTAGTTCGGTTCCATGGAGTGCCCTTGTCCATCATATCAGATAGAGGTACTCATTATACCTCCCAATTTTGGCGATCGTTTCAAAAGGGACTTGGTACTCAGGTCAAGCTTAGAACAACATTTCACCCGCAAATAGATGGTCAGGCTGAGCGGACCACTCAGACTCTTCGGGACATGTTGAGAACATGTGTAATTGATTTCAAGGGTAGTTGGGATGATCATTTTCCTCTCATTGAGTTTGCATATAACAACAGTTACCATTCCAATATTCAGATGGCTCCATTTGAGGCTCTTTATGGGCGGATATACAGGTCGCCTATTAGTTGGTTCGAAGTCCATTAATTCTGAATTGTGAGACGGGTTGGCAAGGTAGCATATGAGTAAGAGTTGCCCTCAGAATTGGCTTCAGCGCATCCGATGTTTCACGTGTCTCTTGTGAAGAAGTGTATGGGTGATCAAGCTTTGGTTGTCTCAGTGGAGAGTGTGGGTGTGAAGGATAGTCTTAGCTCTGAGGAGGTTCTTGTGGAAATACTTGATCGTCAGGTTCGAAATCTAAGAAACAAAGAAGTAGCTTCAGTAAAGGTTTTGTGAATGAATCATCATATTGAGGGAGCTATGTGGGAAGCCGAAGCAGATATGATGGCTAAATACCCGCATCTATTCCCTTCTAGTTCTGTTCCAGCTTGAGGTATCGGTTTCCTCTCTAGTACTCTATTCAGTTTCATGTTCAGTTCATGTGCCCCAGTTTCTTTCATGTTAATATATGCATGTGTAATTCATGAATTCAGTTCAGTCATGTAATTCAGTCCGGAGTCAGTCACTCCATCAGTTTTTAGCTTTAAATGTTCAGTATTTCATATGACAATTGCAATTCTCAGCTTTTCAATATGTTCATCCACATTTGAGGACGAATTTCCCAAGGGGGAGAAATCGTAATACTCCGAAAGCCCTAAGATCAGAATTGAGGGTTGAAATAGAGACAATAAAAATTCCTGCACCATGTCGTAGGACGAGTTGTCCAGTGACCTGTGAGGTGCGCCACGGGTCGTTAGGTGACTCATGGAGGAGTGAAGGGTGAGTTGGCTGGTTTTTTAAATTTGGGGTTGACCACGAGACAAGCCACGAATCATGGTCAGGGTAACGAATCATGGGGTTAGTCGTGGTCAGGAGCCGATTTAAAGATGGATATTTTGGTCAGTGAACCCAACGACTCATCACCACGAGTCATCCCTCAGGCCACGAGCCATCCAGTCCCTCGTTGGGACTGGCAGTGTGTTTCTCCTGCGAATTTAGTAAGGGCTTTTATGTAATTATTAAGTTTCTAAGACCAAAACTACGTCATTTTAAGCTCAGATAAGTGTGTTTTAAGAGGTTTTAGCTAATTCTAAACCTATCCCTCTCCATGCATGCAAGCCTAGAAGTTCCTAAGGGTGATCAAGCTTAGAAATTCATTAAGTCTTCTCCAATTTTCTTTGGGCATTCAAGAAGGTTGAGAAATCAGAAGTACCCGATATGTAGGGTTATGAATGGGTGTATCCATCCACTCACATGCCCAATCCCTTCTCAAATTCATGAAAATTCTAGTTAATGAATCTTTGGGGTTTTAACCCAACTTGTGAATTTTCTAAGTATCTATCATGGGTATAATCTATTCATGTTTCTAATGTTAAATTATGGTTCATGGGCATGTTTTATAATGTTTTCAATTATAAATTTGTGTTTTAAAAGTCTTACAATTATGAAGCCTAATTATAAAAGTTCATGAAAGATTGAAATTATGGCATATGTTTTCAAGCATGATGAAATGTATATGATGAAAGTATGATTTCGAAGTACCCATATCTATATTCATGTTTTTGACTATAAAATTCTATTTCAAGTATGTTTAAGTTTGGGCAAGCCCATATGATCAAGTATGTTTAATGATATATCTCAAGTTCATGTTATTAGCTTGCCACATGAATTTTGGAGTCTAGATTCCTACTCTTTTCTACTTGTGGTATGGTTGAGCCAAGGCTCCTCCTATTATGAGTGCAGATTTTTCATGGATTATTATGATTCAGCTTCGTCACTAGATGATGGTTCAACTTCGTTGAAAAATGATGGAGAGCATATGCATGTATTTGGAGTAGAGTCTAGAACTGAGTAGGCTAAGGGTTAGTAAACCCTGTGCCTCAAAACTATGTGCCAATGTAGGTATGATCAAATTATTTAGGACCTCCCTTGTGAGCTTCCCCTGCCCTTAGGGGCCTTCAGCTTGATATCGATATCATGGTCGCGTCCTTAGCCCTGGCAAGGTTTTTGACGGCTCTGCCCACTTGAGTGTAATAGTCGAGACCACATCAGCTTTGTCATGGTAATGTTGGTTATATGACAAGTCTCCCATTGTTCCTCATGATTTCAGTTATGCATGCTCATCAGTCATGATATTATGTTTCAACAAGTTTGACCCAAATGTTTAGTTTTACTTATGAATAATCAGTTTCAGTTTTGGGTCATTTGATTCGGTATGTTTAAATCATGTTTTTAGATGCTAACATGCAAGCCCTATTCTCAGAATCTTATGATGAAATGTTTTATGATATGCATGATTTCTGATTTTTACTTACCTAGGGGTTTTACTTACCTTGCACATTCGGTACACTTCGCATACTGACCGCATACTCTATGTTGTATTATTTCATGATACAAGCTCGGATATTCAGGTTCAGTCATGCCGTTAGCCAGATCCGCAGAGTTAGCATCTCCCAGCCATAGTTGGTGAGTCCTCATCCTTCGAGGGCCCACTTTTTTATCAGTTGTATTCAATATTTTCAGTTTTATTCCTTAGTGAGTAAGTTGGGGTCTTTTCCCATCAACTCTCAGTATGTAGAGGCTTATCAGACATAGTATCTTTCCGTTTTAGATTTCTGTTATGTATTAAGATATTCGATGTTATTAGAGTTTTAGACTTCTTCTATTTTATATGTTAGACTTCCGCATTATTATATTGAGCTTTAGATGTCATGTTCATGTCATGGGTCAACTTGGACCCTCTCGGGGTTCTTTATCCCGTATCTCTATTCGGCCCTATGTTCGGGTCGTGACATAATAGCTCTACTTGCACTTAGGATCATTAGACAAATCAATAAAGCTCCAACAATTCACTCACATGCATATAGGTTTAACATTAAATTGTCAAAGTTCGAAATCACTTAACTTTTGAAAACTAACTCATCAAGACATATTTTTGAGCCAACATGAATCATATGTAATTTAGAAATCAAGATATATCAAAGTCTTACCATTGTGCCCCTCATAATTTGGAGAGATTCCCTTTCTCACACAAGATATAGGTCAATATAAACTGGGGTATAAATAAAATAATTTCCACTCACTCTCCCAAAGAACTCATCATGCATGCTAAAAACGACCTATAGGCTTGCCCTTAGTGTAAATACTCCACAAATATAGAATTTTGAATCGAGAGTCAATTAGGACTTAAATTGGTTGTAATGTAGGTTAAGAGATGGGTAGGAACTAGTTGGCCAAGATAGTGACTGATCTCCCTAAGCACTTTAATGTTTCACAACACTTTGATTTTTAGTACATTCTTCAATTTTCCATTTTTCTCTTTATACCTCCTTTTATTTCTCAATTTTCAATCTAGGTGACTAGTTGGGATTTTTTAACTTTAATCTCATTCACACAATTTTCATCATCATTTTTTTTAAGCTCGTTCTTCTTTTTGTTTTCTCACTAACATCACCCTCCTTTTTTTAGCAATTTTCACCATTTTCTTTTCTTCTAATTTCCACATTTTTTTAGCTTTTCCCTTTACTTTTCCACTTATTCTCCTTTCATACAAAATTTTTCATGAAAGTGTTGTAAGAGTCATTTGGATCAAATACAAGTCAATAGAATAAAAAGGCATTTAAGCTTATAATATGACTATCAAAAGAATAGCCTAAGGCTCAAAATGGCTAACTAGGACAATTACACAAAGGTAGATAAAATAGGATAAAAATAAGGCTACCAAACAAACGCCTAGGACAATGCAAGTATGGAGTATATCAAAAATTCCTCACACATTGGCATAAAATGGTATAACAATGAAATTCAAGATCACATAAACGCATGTATTCATATTGCATATAACATAATTCAGCCCAAAATTTTCAATTACGATAGTCAAGTTCCAAAATACTAAGTGTTTCTACCTTTTTCATGCATTTTGAGTGAATTTCATAAAGTCTCAATGATAGCTAAAGTGAAGCACCTAGTAGTCGTAAGTTCCAAGTTCTTGTTTTTCCTAATAACTAATTTACCATTAATACGGTCATCATCCATCCATCATCGGGCAAAGTCATGACTCAATTACTAAAAATATAAAAGAATAAAAATCTATACTCTCTAATCTGTTGTTACACCCTGTAAGTTTCTAATGTTTAGACGGCCTATTTGTACGTTGGTTAAGAGTTTTAGGGTGCAATACGTGCAAGAAAAGGGCTCGGGGAGAGGTCAAACGAGCACGGAGTTGGTACTACGTGGGACAAGGCCGGGCCAGCTGCCTAAAGAGGCAGCGTAGCACGGATCCTCCNATAATTACAGGAAATGGGAGTTGGTACTACGTGGGACAAGGCCGGGCCAGCTGCCTAAAGAGGCAGCGTAGCACGGATCCTCCTAGTGCGTTGGGCGCCGTGGCACGCCCGACTATTGGTGCGTTGGGATCCATGCCACGGACCCCGTTTCCACCACCCAAAGTTATATATATATGTTAAGTAGCTTCATTAATTTCATACATATATACATGTTCTTCATCCCAACTGTAGAGTTACGCCATTTTAAAGTTAAATTCCTCTGTTTACGCTACGAAATGCTGCCCGAGTTAAAATTAACTTCGGGTATTGAAGTTTAAGGCTGCAGGGAGCATCGCTACGGAGTTAGTTTCACAAACTTCGCCCGGCAAATCGTAACTCTGCCGAGATAAAGTTGTTGAAATTACTCCAAACTAGTGTCAATATGATCACAGGCTCAAAGTAAGCGTTTCTCCCTTCTTGATTCTTGAGAAATTACAACTTTTCAATCGTGTTTCGTCAAGTTGAAATATAGTTAACATTCATATATAAAGTTATCATTTTCATCGAATTTAGTGCTGGAATTAGCCTCATTCTTCTAATAATACGATTGTAGTTGAGAAGAGTAGTTGAATACGAGTTGAAACTCGCCAGTTAATCAGTAATCGGCGAAGGAGGTATGTTAAGGCAGCTTCTTTTCAGCAAGTTAGTTTCCTTAGCATGATAAATCAGTTTAAGTCCCAGTAAGAGTACCAGAAGCATGCCTATTATGATTGGTTGTTGTTATTAGTTGAAACTCGTATTCCATATTTAGTTTGGGATGGATTATGCCTATATAGCCTTCATGAACGACCCCATGGTTATAAGATGTGTTGACGCTCGCCAGGGGCGAGATGACATCGCTCTACGGAGCGGTATGCCGTCTGCCAGGGACGAAGATGAGGTCCCAGGTGCTCATATGTCGTGGTTGGCTCTATACACCCCCATCAAGCCTGGTGCCCGGGGTGCAGATATCAGGAGTCCACCGAACTTAGACATAGTTACAGTCAAGGGCCTAGCAGGCTCAGTTGCAGACCCAGGGGATTGGTAGGACAGCTATAGCTATTAGTTTACCAGTTTGACCTTAGATAGGGGTATATGACTGAGATGTACTCACCGGGGCTTATGGGGGCCCCAGGTGGGTTATTCTGTGCTGGTTGTACCTTCTGACTTATGGGGGCCAGGTAAGGTTTATGTTTGCTTTAGTTATTGATAGTTAGACAGTAAGACGTTCTATTACTCAAGTATGATCTCTATTTCTTCATTTAAGTTATTCTTAGTTTTATCTCTTTATTTCAGTCATTTACAGTTATCGCCTTACATATTCAGTACATATTGTACTAACGCCCTTTCTGGGGCACTGCATTACATGCCTGTAGGTACGGATAGACAGGGAGCAGGTCCCTCATAGCTTTCAGCCAGCATCACCAGAGCAGTTAGCTCCTTTCTTCTAGAACTTGTAGATAGAAGGTTTACTTCTTTTTATTGTACAGTTCATGGGTAGGTCGGGGCCCTTTCCCCACTGTCATATTACTCCTAGAGGCTTGCAGATTGTTTCTATTTCCCTGTGATTAGTTGTTATTGGTCGTGTGGGGCCTATATGTGTTTTAGTTTACATGTTGTTCATGTGGGGCCTTGTTTAGCTGGAAGATTAGCGGCCTTGTCAGCCATAGTTTAGCTTAGTACTGGATTTACTTTACAATCATAACTAGACATCATGGTAGCCTTGTCAGCCCGCGTAGGATTCCCTGTTATTGCCTGTTTTTGGTTAGCTATTTTCTTTTACAGGTGTCTATAAGGCCTTGTCGGCCGGGGGCTGTGATTACAGCTGAGATATAGCCCATTTTTTTCTTGATTTAAGAGTTATTGTTAGCCATGCACCAGAAGTGCTTAGGCTCAGTCATTCAGTCAGTTCAGATCCTAGTAGTGCACCAGGTGCCAGTCATGCCTCCCAAGGTGGGGCGTGACAAACTTGGTATTAGAGCAGGTCGTATCCCAGGGAGTCTGCAAGCCGTGTTAAATAGAGTCTTTTCTATGGATGTATGGTGCACCATATTCTATAGGCAGGAGGCTGCAAGGCATGATAAGATGGTTGCTCTTTCTTCTTATCCAGTCGTGCTATAGAGCTGTACAGTTTAGGGTTGAGTCCCTAATCTTACCATATTCTTTTACCTACAGAGAAATGGCAGACCCACAACACCCCACGACTGGTAGGATATTGGATGTTGCAGTAGGGGAAGGCACTAGCAGGGTACCTCAGTCAGAGTCAGCCCGATCTGATGGCGATAGGGAGAATTCATCTCGACCTCCCCAACACTCTCCACTACGCCAGGAGCCGCTCATAGCGGCAAATGCGATGGCACCGCCTCCAGCAGTCTCTATACCGGTACCATTAGATCAGGAAATCTGGAGCACTGTTGTTATGCTAGTTCATATGATGGCTGCACAACGCCAGCCAGTGGCATCCATAGTCGCAGAGTCCTCAGGAGGGCCTGGTAGTTCGAGGGTTCGAGAGTTCCCCGCCTTGAGTCCCCTGCAGTTTACAGGGACGGATCTGGTGGAGGACCCTCAGGATTTCTTGGATCAGATGCGGTGGATCTTCAGGGTAATGCATGCTACACCTGTAAAGTAGGTTGAGTTAGCAGTATTCCGTCTACGGGACATCACAATATTGTGGTACGAGAGTTGGGAAGGGAGAGATGTTTCCCCTCCGACTTGGCCAAGCTTCTCAGAGGCTTTCTTGGACCACTACCTACCATAGAAAATTCGACAAGCCCGGGTTGATCAGTTCGTACATCTGGAGCATGGGTCGATGAGTGTCTGGGAGTATGCTATGAGGTTCGACTCCTTGGCCCGATATGCACCAGCTTTTGTGGATACCATGATGGCTAGGGTGCATCAGTTTATTATGGGGCTAAATCCAGAGTATGTGGAGACCTGTATTATGGCGACTCTGTGAGAGGACATGGATATTTCTCGCGTCCAGGCTTTTGCTCAGAATATTGAAGGGATCAGACAGTGGCAGCGGGAGATAAGGAGGGTAGATCAGGAGCAGCACCGGGGCCAGACCTAGTGACATGCAGGCAGAGTCCCAGGGTTGACCCAGGACATGATTTTCTGCCAGACCCCCACCCCCAGAATTGCAGCAGGGGAGTTGATCTGGTCATGGGGGGCATTCAGGACCCGCTCAGAGCTCACGATCAGCAGGTTCATAGTAGTAAAGAGGAGTGGAGAAGAGTAGATTCACCGTATTGCTTTGCCCTATCTGAAGTCGACGTCACTCTGAGGCATGTAGGTATGGTTCCATAGCATGTTATACATGTGGACATGAGGGTCATCAGATGAGGGATTGTGCAGCCAAGGGTCAGAGTGATCGGGACCGACAAGATAGATCTTCAATAGGATCGCATGCCCCAGCATCTCCAGTAGGGCATAGGCCCTCAACTCCATCCGGTAGAGGTCGAGGAAGACCAGGGGCATCTAGCTCAAGTACTGGTCCAGATCGCACTTATGCCTTACCGGGACGGTAGGAGTCAGAGTCGGAGTCGGATGTGGTGACAGGTATGCTGGACATTTGCTCTCACTCTGTTTATGTATTGATATATATAGGATCCACCTTGTCTTATGTTACACCATTAGTGGCTAGGAAGTTTGATATCACACCGGAATTACTTCGGCGACCTTTTTCAGTGTCTACACCATCGGTGATTCCATCATAGCTAAGAGGGTCTACCGAGGGTGCACAGTAGAAGTTGTTGGTGGTCAGACTTTAGCAGATTTGATAGAACTAGAAATGATTGATTTTGATGAAATTATAGGTATGGATTGGCTGGCGCCATGCTATGCCAATGTTGAATGTTGGACCAAGACTGTCTAATTCAACTTTCCAGGGGAGGTTGTACGGGAGTGGACAGGGAGTGCAGCCACGCCAAAAGGTAGGTTTATTTCCTATCTTCGGGCGAGAAAATAGATAGAAAAGGGATGTATTTATCATATTGTCAGATTTCAGAATGTCCAAGAAGAATCTCTGACTCTTCAGTCCATTTCAGTAGTTAATGAATTTCCAGATTAATTTTCAGATGAACTACCTGGCATTCCCCAAGAATAGGAAATCGACTTTCCAATTGATTTATTACCAGGTACTCAGCCCATATGTATTCCTCCGTACCGAATGGCTCCCGCTGAGCTTAGAGAATTGAAGGAACAGTTGAAAAATATGTTAAATAAGGGCTTCATTAGGCCGAATACTTCACCGTGGGGAGCACCAATTCTGTTTTTGAGAAAGAAGGATGGCTCCCTCCATATGTGTATAGACTACCGGCAGCTAAATAAAGTCACTATCAAGAATAAGTACCCGCTTCCCAAAATTGACAACTTGTTTTACTAGTTGCAGGGGGCAAAGTATTTCTCAAAAATTGAATTAACATCAAGGTACCATCAGGTTCGGGTTTGTGAGAGGGATATTACAAAAACCTCTTTCAGGACCAGGTATGGCCACTTTGAATTTCTAGTCATGTCCTTTGGACTAACGAATGCTCCCGCGGTGTTCATGGACTTGATGAACAACATCTTTAGGTCGTATCTGGACCTATTTGTGATAGTATTTATTGATAATATTCTAGTATATTCCCGCTCAAAGGCAGATCAATGGGATCACCTACGAACAGTTCTCCAAACCCTAAGGAATCGCCAGCTATATGCGAAGTTTTCTAAGTGTGAATTTTGGCTGAATTCAGTAGCCTTTTTGGGCCACATTGTGTCAGATGCTGGCATTCAAGTAGACTCGCAAAAAATTGAAGCAGTGAAAACATGGCCTAGACCTACCACTCCGATCGAGGTACGCAATTTCCTGGGGTTAGCTGGGTATTACAGAAGGCTCGTTGAAGGATTTTCCACCTTAGAAGAACCTTTGACCAAGTTAACTCAGAAAGAAGCTAAATTTCACTGGAGTGAAGAATGTGAACAGAGCTTGCAGGAGTTAAAAAACAAATTGACCTCAACACCACTGTTAGCCTTGCCAGAAGAATAAGAGGGTTATGCAGTATACTGCGATGCTTCAGGCATCAGGTTAGGATGTGTTCTAATGCAGCATGGTAAATTAATTGCTTACTCTTCCAGACAGCTGAAGAAGCATGAAAAGAACTACCCCACCCATGACCTGGAATTAGCCGCGGTGATTCATGCCTTGAAAATATGGAGACACTATATGTATGGCGTTCATGTAGATATTTTCACTAATCATAAGAGTCTCCAGTACATTTTCACACAAAAAGAATTGAATCTACGGCAGTGTCGCTGGTTAGAGCTGTTGAAAGACTATGATGTGAATATTTTGTACCACCCAGGGAGAGACAATGTTGTAGAAGATGCCCTCTGCCGTAAATCCATGGGGAGTTTAGTACACCTGAAGCTAGGACAACGGGAACTGGCCAGAGAATTGCATCAGTTAGCCAGTTTAGTCGTCCATATAGTAGATTCAGGAGACAGTGCAGCAGTAATTCAGAATACAGCAGTATCGTCATTAGTTGTGGAAGCGAAAGAACGGTAGTATGAAGACTCTAACCTGGTCCAGTTCAGAGATAAGATTCAGCGAGGGGAAGTTACAGATTTCCAGTTAACCGAAGACGGAGTTTTGAGATATAGGGATCGCCTCTGTGTTCCAAACGCAGCAGGACTTCACCAGCAAATTATGGGCGAGGTGCATTATTCCCGTTAGTCTCTTCATCCGGGTTCAACAAAAATTTATCACAATATAAAAGAGATTTATTGGTGGCTAGGAATGCAAAAGGAGATAACATAATTTGTAACTCAATGTTCTAATTGCCAGCAGGTGAAAATCGAACATCAGAAACCCGGCGGGCTGACACAAGAGATAGCAGTGCCTATGTGGAAATGGGAGGCAATTAACATGGATTTTGTGATAGGGTTACCTCGTACCAAGCATAAATTTGATTCCAGTTGGGTGATTGTTGATAGATTGACGAAATCAGCTTATTTTCTTCCAGTGAGGGATACATTTTCAGCTGAAGATTATACCGAGCTTTATATCAAGGAGATAGTCAAATTACATGGTTTCCCAGTATCTATCATTTCTGACAGGGGAGCCCAATTTACAGCTAGGTTTTGGCAGTCCTTCCAGAGAGGTTTGGGAACCCAGGTTAATCTGAGTATGGCATTCCACCCTCAGACAGATAGGCAGGCAAAACATACAATTCAGATGCTCAAGGATATGTTATGGGCGTGCATGCTGGACTTCAGGGGTAGCTGGGAGGAACATTTACCCCTTATTGAGTTTTCCTACAATAACAGTTACCATTCGGCGATTCAAATGGCATCTTATGAGGCTTTATATGGGCAAAAATGTAGGTCCCCAGTTGGTTGGTTCGAGGTTGGAGAGATAGGGTTAATTGGGTCGAATATAATTCACCAGTCAGAAGAGAAAGTAAAGCTTATCATAGAACGTCTGCTAACAGCTCAGAGCCGCCAGAAATCTTACGTCGATGTACGACGTAGAAATCTCGAGTTCAGTATAGGTGATTGGGTATTTTTGAAAGTATCGCCGATGAAAGGCATGATGAGATTTGGTAAAAAGTGTAAGCTCAGCCCGAGGTTTATTAGGTCGTATCGAGTACTCCGGAGAATAGACCAGGTGGAATACGAGCTAGATTTTCCTTCAGGATTGGAATCTGTTCATCCAGTATTCAATGTGTCAATGCTATGAAAGTGCATAACGGATCCGTCCCTAATTGTGCCAGTTAAGGATGTCTAGGTTACCGAGGAATTGTCCTATGAAGAGATTCCAGTAGCTATATTAGATCGGCAGGTTCAGGTTGAGGACTAAAGATGTTTCCTCTGTTAAAGTAATATGGAGAAACAAGAATAGAGAGGAAATGACTGGGGAAGCTGAGGACGACATGAAATCTAGATATCCTCACTTGTTCCAAACTTAGTCCAGATTATGCAGTTAAAGTAAGTTATTGATTAAGTCGTTGTTTTATGAATTGTGCTATATATATTTCTCAATTCACTCCGGCCTTATTGTGAAATAGTTGTGATAGTATTATATGAAGTGCCTGCACTGGACTTTTCTGTGTTTCAGGATTTTTGGATAGTCCATATTATAAGGGAGACTCTGCCAAATATTTTCCAGAATAAGTAGCTACCAAAGTTAAGATGCTATAAGCCAAAGTAAAACATTCGAGGACGAATGTTCATAAGGGGGGGAGGATGTTACACCCCGTAATTTTCAAATTTTTAGACAGCCTATTCGTACATTGTTTAAGAGTTTTAAGGTGCAATACGTGCGAGAAAAGGGCCCGGGGAAAGGTCGAACAAGCATGGAGTCGGGACTGCGTGGGAGAAAGTCGGGCCAGCTGCCCAAAGGAGCAGCATGGCAGGGACCCTCCCTGGCGCGTTGGGCATCATGGCACGCCCTACTATTGGCGTGTTGGGGTCCGTGCCATGGACCCCGTGTCCATCGCCCAAAGTTATATATATATGTGTTAAGTAGCTTCATTAGTTTCATACATATATACATGTTCTTCGTCCCAACCATAGAGTTACGCCATTTTTAAGTTAAATTCCTCCGTTTACGCTACAAAACGCTGCCCGAATTCAAATTAACTTCAGGTATTGAAGTTTAAGGCTGCAAGGAGCATCGCTACGGAGTTAGTTTCACAAAATTCGCCCGGAAAATTATAACTCCACCGAGCTAAAGTTGTTGGACTTGCTCCAAACTAGTGTCAATACGATCACAGGCTTAACATAAGCATTTCTCCCTTCTGGATTCTTGAGAAATTACGAGTTTTCGATCGTGTTCCGTCAAGATGAAATATAGTTAATATTTATATATAAAGTTATCATTTTCATCAAATTTAGTACTGGAATTAGCCTCATTCTTCTAATAATACGATTGCAGTTGAGAAGAGCAGTTGAATACGAGCTAAAACTAGCCAGTTAATCAGTAATCAGCGAACGAGGTATGTTAAGGCAGCTTCTTTCAGCAAGATAGTTTCCTTAGAATGATAACTCAGTTTGAGTCCCAGTAGAGTACCAGAAGCACGCCTATTATGATTGGTTGTTGTTATTAGCTGAAACTCATTTTCCATGTTTAGTTTGGGATGGATTATGTCTGTATAGCCTTCATGACCAACCCCAGGGTTATTAGTTGTGTCGACGCCCGCCAGGGGCGAGATGACGTAGCTCTACAGAGTGGTACGCCATCCACAAGGGACGAAGATGAGGTCTCAGGTCCTCATATGTCGTGGTAGTCTCTATACACCCCCGTCGAGCCTGGTGCCCGGGGTGCAGATATCAGGAGTCCACTGGACTCAGACAAAGTTACAGTTAGGGGCCGAGCGGGCTCAGTTGCAGACCTAGGGGATTGGTAGGACGGCTATACCTATTAGTTGACCAGTGTGACCTTGGATAGGGGTATATAGACTGAGGTGTACTCACCAGGGCTTATGGGGGGCCCAGGTGGGATATTTTGTGCTAGTAGTACCTTCCGGCTTATGAGGGCCAGGTAAGGTTTATGTTTGCTTTAGTTATTGATAGTTATACAGTAAGACGTTCTATTACTCAGGTATGATCTCTATTTCTTCATTTTAGTTATTCTCATTTTTATCTCTTTATTTCAGTCATTTATAGTTATCGCCTTACATATTCAGTACATATTGTACTGACGCCATTTCTTGGGCGCTGCATTACTTGCCTGAAGGTACGGATAGACGGGGAGTAGGTCCCTCACAGCTTTCAGCCAGCATCACCAGAGCAGTTAGCTCCTTTCTTCCGGAGTTTATATATAGAAGGTTTACTTCTTTTGATTGTACAGTTCATGGGTAGGTTAGGGTCCTGTCTCAACCGTCATATTACTCCTAGAGGCTTGCAGATTGTTTCTATTTCCATGTGGTTAGTTGTTATTGGCCGTCTGGGGCCTATATGTGTTTTAGTTTCAGTGTTGCCCGTGTGGGGCCTTGTTTAGCTGGCAGATTAGCGGCCTTATCGTCCATAGTTTAGCTTAGTACTGGATTTACTTTACAATCATAACTAGACATCATGGTGGCCCTGTCGGCCCGCATAGGATTCCTTGTTATTTCCTATTTCTGGTTAGCTGTTTTCTTTTATAGGTGGTTGTAAGGCCTTGTCGGGCGGGGACTATTACACCCCGTAAATTCTCGACATGTAGATGGCCTATTCGCATGTTGGTTAAGAGTTTTGAATGCCATACATGCTAGAAAAAGGCCCGGGGAAAGACCGGATAAGTGACACGTTGAACCATCGTGGGAGGAGCCGGGGCAGAGCCCCTCCGCGATGGCAGCGTGCCACGGAGGGAGGGCCTCCGCGATG
>JACEIK010002825.1:126704-138872 GCA_018107945.1 Datura stramonium
ATTAAAGAGACTCTGGTTAGCTGTTGTTGTTGTACAGGTGGCTATAGGCCTAGCCGGCCGGGGGCTGTATTTACAGCCGCTATATAGCCCGTTGATTCCGCGAATTAGAATTAGAGCCAGCCAGGCACCAATATTTCTTAGTCTCAGTAGTCTAGCAGTTCAGGTCCTAGTAGGGCACCAGGTTCCAGTCATACCCCCTGAGGCGGGGCGTGACAGGGACTGTGAGTACAGATGAGATATAGCCCATTGTTTTCTTGATTTAAGAGTTAGTGTTAGCCCTGCACCAGAAGTTCTTAGGCTTAGTCAGCTCAGTCAGTTCAGATCCTAGTAGGGCACCAGGTGCCAGTCATGCCTTCCTAGGTGGGGCGTGACATCGGTTCTATGGGACTATCCACTTGAAAAGTACCGAAAATAAAAACCGGAGGAACCCAAAATTAAAAAAAACTAGAAAAACTACTACAAATCAACAAGTATGCAAGAGTCATAAATTCCAAAAAACTAGGCCTACCATGTGAAAATTTTAGCACTTAAGGCATGCATGATAATATGAAGTTCACTTCTCCCACCCCACACTTAATTAGTATCACTGTCCCTAGTGCTAAAACAATAAAGCATAAAGTAAAAGAGTGAAAGAAGAACTTCCTGGGCCTCTACTCCTCATCATCCGTGGGGGCAAGAGCAGCTTGCCCCATCTCAGAATCAACCTCCTCATCATCACTAGACTTTATGTCCAAGAATGAAAATATCAACTCAACCAAAGAAAGACACTCTGCATGAATTCAGAACACCTTTAGCTTGCTAAGATGTAGTGGGTAGAACTCATGGAGTTTAGAGTAATCTAGCTATCTAATTCTCAATGGGCATGTGAAGCTTTTACATTAACAAAACAGCCAAGTAGACAAGAGGTAAACTCAGAATATTCATAAACTCCTAACCTCTTAACTACTTCCTCCGAGATGATAAATTTCCTATTCCAAATAGGCTCACCCTATTTTAACATTTAGCCAAAGCTAGATATTTCTCCAGGTTTGATCTTAAATTTGGATTTTGGCAATTGGGGATACATCCTGAGAAATGACCAAAAATAGGATTTTCCATTCTTGACCAAAACATCCAATGGAAAGTTATGCCATTTAGGTTGAAACTCGCACCCTCTCTATTCAAAAAAAGCCATGATCAAAATCTTTCAACCTATCCTCTACACCTCACTAGTGTACAATGATGATATACTATTTTTCAGCAAGACATTGGAGGAATACCACACCTTACTCTGTCATTTTCATGATATAGTAAGGAAAAATGGAATCATGCTCTCCGCAAAGAAAATGGTCCTTGGGCAAAAGGAGATTGATTTCTTGGGGATGCAGTTTAGTAATGGAGCATATAGTCTAGGTCCACACATTTATTAGGAATTGCTCAAATATCCGGACACTAACTTCACCATAAAGCAGCTCCAACAATTTTTAGCTATGATAAATTATGTTAGAGATTTTATTCCTGAAGTCTCTAGATACATTTTTCAACTTACGAAGATGGTCAAGGTGCCCAATTCTGGGGTAAGGAGCAAGATGAAGCAGTCCAAAAAATAAAGCAAGTGTCCTATCAAGTGAAAAGTCTCCACATTCCATCATATGGAAGGAAGATATTAAAGACTGATACTAGCAATGAATATTGGAGCGCAGTTCTTCTAGAAGAGAAAGATGGTTGCAGGAAGATAACTGAATATGCAAGTGCGAAATTTAAAGAGACGGAACAACAGTATCATTCCACATTCAAGGAAATTCTAACTATGAATAATGGGATTAAGAAGTTCAATTTATTTTTAATCCACACTGAATTCATGATTGAAAAAGGATATGAATGTGTTCCCGAAGATAATCTAGATAAATCAAGAGATACTTCCACATACGTCAATTCTCAAATGAGCACAATGGTTCTCCCCTTAGAAATTCCAAGTTAAGCATCTGAAGGGAAAAGATAATATCCTGGCATATTTCCTATCTAGATCAGATGAATTTCAAAAAAGGTTTTTTCTAGAGCAAATCAAGAAGATGAAGGAACCCGCAGGCTAGATCTTTATGATTGCCAACCCACAATATCCCAGTTTATCAAAACTGCCAAGTCATCCACCAGACTTATTCAGTCAGTTCCTAGACCTATTTGATCCATCTATTTTGATAGAATGAAGAACTTTCTATGAGCTTCAAGTGTTCAAAAAATATGGAGGGTCCATCCTTAAGCCGTATGGAGTCAACCCAGAATATCCTTTTTGTCATGTGTTCATACCACTTGCCAATGATTTTCCATAAGAGCTCTTATGGTTTTTCTGGTACTTATGTCACCAGTATTACATCCTTATGGAATTCAAGTGCAACGTACTCAGGTATTTTTACATGATTGAACCAGCTCTAAAAATATTCCTATTGCACTTCAAGCCATGAAAATATTGGGTTCAATGATTCAAAAATTCATACAGTGCAAAGGTGTTCATGCTACATCGACCGATAAAAATAATTGATGGAAAAGTCCATGTTGAGCCAGGACTCTCATTTTGTTGGAAATTTCCGGTCTTTATTTATTCAATGGAAGTAGAATATTATAAAGCACAAAGGTTTATCTTCCAGCAAAATATGTGCATTCTAAAAGAAATTTGGCCAAAGGAATGGGCACCATGGAACCAAACTGATAAACATCCTCACTGGGAAAAAGTCCGATGAGTAGCAAAGGAATATCAACCACCCTATGTAATCACCAAACATGAGATAACTCAGTCCATTACAAGGATAAGATTAAATGTTCAATCATAATGCAGTTAAAATATAGAGCATTCCATGGTAGGGACGTCCAACAGAAAATGTTACGTCATAAGGTCGCTAAAGAGGAGCTTGGACAATCACAATTCATTCGACGGAAAACATGGTTTTCAATGGACTACAGAAGAAAGATGCTCAAAACCACCTACAACACCTTCAAACTCAACCCCACTGAATAATGATTGATGAAACCTACATGATTTTGGAGGCTCACTACCTCAGACTATCTATCGAAGTTTACTACCCATGTCAAGACAAAAGTGGGCCCCACTTCACGTGCCATCTCATGGGCCTCTATTATACATATTATGCTATTTGTTGTATTAGGCTGCTATTTTATTAGGCTATGTAGATGACTGTTCTTAGATAAGCATGCCAACTTTATTTTATTAGGCTATGTAAATAGGTGTGCCAAATTTGTTGTATAAGTCTATCTTGATAAGCGTGCCGATTCTATCTTATAAGATAATTTCATGTTGTAACCTCCAAACTCCTAAATAAAGGAGGCTAGGTTGTAGTAAATCAGGCAAGATTTAGCAAAGGTTTAGCCTCATTTTGTAAAAATTTCAGATGTTCAATAATATGAGTGCTTGCTAAATTCTCTTGTTCTTCCTTTCAAAAGGCATGGCGTGGCTTCATCCTTAAAGTATGCGAGGGCTTGGAAACAGTAGGTAAGTTATCTTGTTACATGTACAATTATTTTTCAAAGTTTATAGCAGCTAACTTTATAAGTAGAGTAAAAGTTTGTCCAAGCTGAGTAGCTTGGCAAACCGTCTAGGTGGATGTAGAAGCCAGCCCTTTTTTTAGGAAAATCTTTTATTTCTATGATAAAATTTACTATTCGATTGACTTGGAAAGACGTCCTCCAGGTTGTTACTGGTGGGTTTAAGCATCTTTCATTTGTTTTCCATTGGATGCCATGTTTTCCATCAAATGAACTATGATTGTCCAAGCTCCTCTACAGTGACCTTGTGAAGTAACATTTTCTATTGGACGTCCTTGCCATGGCATGCTCCATATTTTGACTGCATCGTGATGGAAAATTTAATCTTATCCTTGTGATGGCTAGAGTTATCTAATCTTTCGTGATCTCACAGGGTGGTTGATATTCCTTTGCTGCTTGTCGGACGTTTTCCTAGAGAGGATGTTTATCAGTTTGGTCTCATGGCGCCCATTCCTTCAACCAAACTTCATTTGGAATGCACATATTTTGTTGGAAGATAGACCTTTGTGCTTTAAAATATCCGTCTTCCAAGGACAAAATAGAAACTGAAAATTTCCAAAAAAATGAGAGTTCTAGCTCAGCATATACTTTGCTATCAATAATATTTATCAGTCGATGTAGAATGAACACCTTTGCATCATTTGAATTTTTGAAACATTGAACCCAATATTTTTGTGGCCTAAACCACAATAGGAATATTTTTAGAGCTAATTCAATCTTGTCAAAATTTCTGAATACATTGTACTTGAATTCCATAAGGATGTAATACTTGTTACATATATACCAGATAAAATCATAAGAGCTCTTGTGGGAAATCATTGGCAAGTGGTATGAACACATGACTAAAAGGATATTTTGGGTTGACTCCATATGGCTTAAGGATGGACCCTCCATATTTTTTGAACACTTGAAGCTCATAGAATGTTCGTCATTCTATTATAATGGATGGGTCAAATGGGTCCACAAACTAACTAAATAAGTCTAGTAGATGACTTGGCAGTTTTGATGAACTGGGACCTTGTGGCTTGGCCATCATAAAGATCTGGCCTGCGGGTTCCATCATCTTCTTGATTTTCTCTGGCAAAACCTTTTTGGATTTTCATTCGATTTGGTTAGGAAATTTTTCAGGATATTATCTTTCCCCTTTAGGTGCTTAGCATGAAATTTGTAAGGGGAGAACTGTTGTGCCCAACGAATTTTCGAATGTGGGAGTATCTTTGGATTTATCTAGATCATCTTTGGGAACACTTTGATATCCATTTCAATCATGAATATAGTATGGATTAAAAAGAAATTGAACTTCTTAATCCCATTCTTCACAACAAGAATTTCCTTGAATGTGGAATGACAGTTTTGTTTCGCGTCTTTGAATCGTCCACTTGCATATCCACATATCTTCCTGCAACCATCTTTCTCTTCTAAAAGAACTGCAGTCCAATATTTATTGTTGGCATTAGTCTACAATATCTTGTTTTTGTTTGACGGGATGTGGAGAGTTTTCACCTGTTGGGACACTTGCTTTATTTTCTAGATAAGGCAATCAATCAAAATCAAGAAAATAACTCAAAAAATCTTGGTAAATGCTTGAATGCTTACCCCATTCAGCCAAATATTTTAAAAAGAAAGCGAAGAATCCCTTAAAGAATATTTCATTGAAAAGCACGACATTGATCGCCAACAGTGCTTCATCTTGCTCCTTATCCCAAACTTGGGTATTTTTCTTGAGCATCTTCGTAAGTGGAGAAATGTATGTAGAGACTTCAGGAATAAAATCTCTAACATAATTTATCACACCTAAAATTTGTTGGAGCTGCTTTGTGGTGAAGTTAGCATCCGAAAATTTAAGCAATTCCTGATAAATTTATGGACGCACTGTATGCTCCATTATTGAAACGCATCCCCCATAAATCAATCTCCTTCTGCACAAGGACCATTTTCTTTGCAGAGAGCGTAATTCCATTTTTCCTTACTATATCATGAAAATGATGGAGTAAGGTGAGGTATTCCTCCAATGTATTCCTCAACAACAATATATCATCGATGTACACTAGTGAGGTGTAGAGGATAAGCTGAAAGATTTTGATCATTGCTTTTTTGAACAGAAAGGGTGCAGGTTTCAGCCGAAATGGAATCACTTTCCATTAGATGTGTTGGTCAAGAATGCAAAATCCTGTTTTTGGTCATTCCCCAGGATGTATCCCCAATTTCCAAATTCCTAATTTTAAGATAAAACTTCGAGAAATATCTACCTTTGGCTAAGTGTGAAAATAGGGTGAGCCTATTTGGAATGGGGTATTTATCTTCTTCGAGGAAATAGTAAAGAGGTTGGTAGTTTTTGACTAATCTAAGTTTACCTTTGGTCTGCTAGGCTCTTTTGTTGACATACAAAAGATTCGCATACCCATTGAAAATAGATGGCTTGATTAATCCAAACTCCATGAGTTTTGCACACTCCTTCGCAAGCTGAAGGTGTTCTGGATTCATGCTAGAGTGGCTTGCTTTGGTTGGGTTAATATTTTCATTCTTCTTCAATGGGAAGTTAATGAAAAACTCTTCATTCAGCCATAAAGGATTTTTGCTCATTTTCATAAACTCCTTGTGGGAGTTTGCACATGAATTCTCCACCAGGTGTTGTTTGATCTCCTTGATCTACTTGTCCTCACTGATATGGAATAGACGTGACACTTTTAAGTATGTTCTAAACTGCTTCTTGAGTTCTATTACATAAGCTCCAATGTGGAGTCAATCCTTGAGTTGTTTGTAGATGTTGAACCCAATTATGTGATCTTTTCCTAGGATATCTGATCCGAACAACTTTATCCTAAACTTTAACCCTTGGAAGAACTCAATTGTGATTGGATGCTTTGTTATAACAGTGGTTTTTAGGATCCCTTTTGATGCAATGTTGAAGTTCTTGAAATGGGGAACCCATTCATCATCAGGAAGAATGATTCTATTCATCAGCAATGATGTTGCTCCAGTATATGTGAACGTGATAAGTTAAATCGTCTTGTCCCATTTAGATGGATAAACATTCAGTTAGATTTGAGGAATATTTATGATTCTATTGATTTTTTCCTCAACATTTTATATATGATAATGGTCATGCCTATGTTCATCATACACATCCATGGAGAATAGAGCGTCCTATGATAGTTCATCTTCTAGAGAGAGAACTGATTCAAGATCAGTGTGCTTGATATCAGCATACTCTTCTATCTTGGTGAGAAGCTAGATAGATCTTCTAGCGTAAGGAAAGTTCTTTGTAAAGTGTCTGATCATGTTGGAGATAAAACATCTATATTTTTCTAGAATTTGTGTGGACCTTTTCTTTTGAAGTATTTGGTACGCCTAGTGAATTTTGATCTTCCGCCTGACGGTTTTGGGCATTTGAATTTATTATATTCCTTATACCTGATTTGCCTTCTAGGGGCATGGCAAGATCAATTAGACCTAGTGATTAGCTCAGTTTTTCTACAAGATTTAACAAGAATGGATTTGTCATGACCCGAACATAGGCCCGGATCAAGACATGGAACAAGAAATCCCGAGAGGCTCCAAGTCGACCCATGGCATGAACATACATCTAACTCAACATAGATAAGAGGAAGATCATCATAGATATCATAGGGGAAGTCTAAACAATCTCAACATCTGAATACATATAAGAATCCAACGATGAATACACACTATGTCCGAAAAGCCTCTAAACTGATGATTTGATGGGAAAAACCCCCAACTAACTCTCTATAGTATGAAAACTAAAAATACAATATACAACTAATAAGAAGGATCCTCGCAAGATGAGGACTCACCGACTGATGCTGAGGAAAGCTAACTCCGAGAATTTGACTAGCGGCGGGACGGAGTCTGGATATCAGAGCCTGCATCATAAAATGATACAACATAAAGTATGCGGTCAGTACGTGGAGTGTATCGAGTATGCAAGGTAAGTAAAACCTCTAAGTAAGTAAAATCATTAAATCATGCACATGATAAAACATAATAATGATACGATTCTGAGAGTAGGGCTTGCATGCTATTTTCTGATCATGATCTGAACATAACTGAACATCATAACTGAGTCGAATGACCTAATGCTGAAATCTGCTAATCATAAGTAAAATTAATCATTGGGTTAAACCTGGTGGAAACATAATATCATGACTGGTTTACATGCATAACTGAAATCATGAGGAACAAGGGGAGACTCGTCATATAACCGACATTACCATGATAGAGCTTACGTGGTCTCGACTATCACGCTCAAGTGGGAAGAGCCGCCCAAAGCCTTGTTAGGGTTAAGGTCGCTACCATTATATCAATACAAGCTCAAGGCCCCTTAGGGGCAGGGCAAAGCTCCAAAGGAGGTCCCAAATAATTTGATCATACCTGCGTTGGTGCGTAGTTCGGAGGCATAGTGTTGACTGACCCTTAGCCTAATCGGTTCTAGACACTACTCCCAAAAACATATATATGCTCTTCATCATTTTTCAACGAAGCTGACCATCGTCTAGTGATGAAGCTGAATAATAACATACATGCATAATCTGAAATCATAACATGAGGAGTCTTGGTTCAAACCATACCACAAGTTGAAAATAAAGGAAGTCTTGACTCCAAAATCATGTGGTAAGCTAATTCATGAAATCATAAAACATACTTAATCATATAGGCTTGCCCAATACTTTAACATACTTCAAATCAACTTAATTCACTTTGAAAACATGTACATAAACATGGGTATTTCGAAATCATACTTTCTTCATAAACATCACATCATAAATTGAACATATATCTCATAGATCTCAACTTCCATGAACATTCGTGGATGGGCATCATAGTTTAGAAAACTTGAAAACATAAATTTATAATTTAAAATATTGTAAAATCTGCCCATTATCCGTAATTCATCATTTAAAACATTCAAAACATAGGATTTCATTCATTGGATAGAAACCCCATAGAATCATCAATTAGAACATCATGAATTGAGGGGGAATTGGGAATGGGTGTGGACAATGGCACCCATTCATAACTTTACATGCCTAAAGGGGTCTGATTTTACCACTTCCTTGATTTTCCAAAGAGAATTGAGGAAGAACTTGGAAGAACTAGCCTTGATCATCTCTCAAACTTCTAAACTTGCATGCATGAATTAGGATAGGCTTAGAATGACTTAACACTTCTTAAAACACCCCATTCTAGCCTTAAATCAATGTAGTTTAGGCCTTAGGAACATAAAAATTACGGAAAATCCCTTAATAAACTCGTAGGGAAAAACATACTATTCCCAATGAGGGACCGGATGAGTCGTCGTCCCTGGCCATGACTCATGGCCTACCTTCGTCAAGAACACTGCCAAAATTCCTCTGAGAGTCACCATGGGGGACACCACGACTCGTGGTGTACCCAACGAGTCGTGGTGACCAATCCATTAGGTACACTACCCATCTTCTTCTTCCTTCTAATCATCCTTGACCACGACTGAATTAACAAGTCGTGGTGCTAACCACGACTTGTGGCCTACCCCACAGGTCACGGGATGACTCGTCTTATGACCTGGTGCAGAAAATTCAGTTTTCTCCGGTTCAACTCCCAAGTCAGATCTTATGGCTTATGGGGTATAACAATATCTCCCCCTTGGGAACATTCATCCTCGAATGTTGAAAATCATACAAAAATGCATAGAAATGCAATCATCAGACTCAAATACTGAACATATATGTTGAAAACTGACAAAGTGAATGACTCCGATTTGAACTACATGACTGAACTGAATTCCTGGACCACACATACATCCATTTACATGAAAGAAACTGAGGTACATGAGCTAAACATGAAACTGAATAGAGTATTAAGGAGGAAATTGATACCTCAAACTGAAACTGAGCCGGAAGGGAATAGATGCGGGTATTTAGCCATCATATCTGCTTCAGCTTCCCACATAGCTCCCTCAAAATGTTGATTCCTCCATAAAACTTTAACTGAAGCTACTTCTTTATTTCTTAGCTTACGAACCTGACAATCCAGTATCGCCACCGGAACCTCCTCATAAATAAGGTTTTCTTTCACATCGACACTATCCACCATAAAAACTAGAGTTGGATCACCCCAAACCCTTCTTTAAGAGCGATACATGGAAACTGGATGGACTGAAGCTAATTCTGAGGAAAACTCCAACTCATATGCTACCTTGCCAACCCGTTTCACAATCCAATACAGGCCAACATAATGGGGACTGAGTTTTCCTTTCTTTTCGAACCTCATCACTCCCTTCATGGGAGATACCTTCAAAAGCACCCAATCATCGACTTCAAATTCAAGTTCTCTCCTTCTCAAATCCACATAGGACTTTTGGCGACTCTGAGTTGTTTTTAACCTGTCCCTTATAAGATGGACTTTCTCCATGGCCTCATGGACTGAATCTTGTCCTACCTCGCAGCTTCACCGACTTCAAACTAACCAATAGGTGATCTATATCTCTGCCCATAGAGAGCCTCAAACGGATCCATCTGACTGTTGGAATAGTAGTTGTTGTTATACGCAAACTCAATGAGAAGCAAATAGTCATCCCAACTACCCTTGAAGTCAATCACACATTCTCTCAACATGTCCTCGGAGTCTGAATAGTTTGCTCCGCCTGAACATCCGTTTGCAGATGAAATGTCGTGCTCAGCTTGACTTGAGTACCAAGTTCCTTTTGAAACGATATCCAAAACTAGGAGGTAAACTGAGTACCTCTATCTGATATGATGGACAAGGGCACTCCATGCAACCAAACTAGCTCCTGAATGTACAACTTAGCATAATCCTCCACTGAATCGGTAGTTTTGATTGGTAGGAAATGAGCTACTTTGGTCAACCTATCCACAACCACCCAAATGAAGTCATACTGCCGACGAGTGTGAGGCAACCCTGTGATAAAGTCCATATTAATCTCCTCCCATTTCCAAGTAGGAATATTGATGTCTTGAAGAACACCTCCCGGTCATTGATGCTCCACCTTAACCTGTTGACAATTCGGGCACTTAGCCACAAACTCTGCTATGTCCTTCTTCATGTCATTCCACCAATAGACTTCACGTAGGTCATGGAACATCTTGGTGTCATCCGAATGTATGGAATATCTGGAACCATGAGCCTCGTGCAACATCAAATTTCTCAAATTATCAACATCCAGGATACATAAATTACCCTGATATTGAAGCACACCATCTCCCCCTTTGGAGAAGACTTCTACATTCTGATTCTGAACAACTTCCTTTAGCTTTACCAAAATAGGATTCTCATCTTGTCTAAATTTTACATCAGTCACCAAGGAGATTCTGATCTGTTCTGAATAATGACACCACCACTGATTGTGTCAACCAAACGAACTCCCAACCTTGCAAGTCGATGCACATCCTTCACCAGCTCCTTTCTCCCCTCATCTACATAAGACATACTCTCCGTAGAAAGCCTACTAAGAGTGTCTTCTACCACATTATCCTTGCCCGGATGGTAAAGGACACTCATATCATAATCCTTTAGTAGCTCCAACCACCTTCTTTGATGGAGATTCTAATCCTTTTGGGTAAACACGTATTGTAGGCTCTTGTGGTCCATAAACACATCGACATGGACCCCGTACAAATAGTGTCTCCATATCTTCAAGGAAAATACTACGTCGCCAATTCGAGATCATGAGTCGGGTAATTCTTTTCATGGACCTTCAGCTTCTTGGAAGCATATGCTACAACCTTACTATGCCGCATCAATACACAACCAAGGTCGATGCTCGAAGCTTCACAATATACCACAAACCCATTGCTACCCTCAGGCAGGGTTAACACCGATGCTGAGGTGAGTCGAGTCTTCAATTCTTGGAAGCTCCTCTCACAAGCCTCTGACCATTGAAACTTCAACTTCTTCTGAGTCAACTTAGTCAATGAGGCTGCAATATATGAAAATCCCTCAACAAATAACCAGCTAAACCCAAGAAAATCCTGATATCCGAAGGATTCAATCTTTTAATAATCTACCTGTACACCCTCACTTGACACCACATGACCCAAAAATGCCACCGAGTTCAATCAAAACTCACATTTACTAAATTTAGCAAAGAAAATAGTTAACGATCCTTCAGGGTCTGTAGAACCACCCTTAAATGAGCAGCATGCTCCTCCTTTCTTCTAGAATAAATAAGGATATCATCTATGATCACAATCATGAACATGTCCAGATAGGGTTTGAACACCCAATTCATCAAATCCATAAAAACTGCAGGAGCATTCGTTAGTCAAAAATACATAACTACAAACACGTAATGACCATACTGATTCCTAAAGGCTATCTTCGGGATGTCACTCTCCTGAAACCTAAGCTAATGGTATCCGGTTCTGAGATCTATCTTCGAAAAGCACTTAGCACCTTGAAGCTGGTCAAATAAATCATCAATCCTGGCGAGAGGATACCTGTTCTTGATGGTGACCTTGTTCAATTGTTGATAATCAATACACATACATAGAGAACTGCTAGATCCCGCATTCAGCGCGTCCGCAAGTGTATGGGTCGTGCAAGTAATATAGTGGCTCTTTTTAAGAACCGGAATGTCGAACCCACAGGGACTGGACCCATTCCTCTAACTAT
>JACEIK010002825.1:166975-188573 GCA_018107945.1 Datura stramonium
AATCTGAGTTAGAGCCAGCCAGGCACCAGATGTGCTTAGGCTCAGTGGTCTAGCAGCCCAGGTCCTAATAGGGCACCAGGTGCCAGTCATACCCCCCAAGGGGGGGCGTGACACGTATCACCACCCAAGTCTACACTCTGGATACGACATGGTGCCTAGCGCCACAAGTGACCCCAAGCTAACCTATGGCATAACATAATTTTAAAAAACAATAACTAATAAAACATATCTGTGTGGAAGTTAACTAAAAGTGTCTGATCATAAACATAAGAATATAATTTACTAAGAACACTGAGTCATGAGTTGAGACTAACATTGCACTATCTGAAAGCCTCTACTATTCTAGTGAGTTGCCAGGACAAGTCTCCAGCTAACCCCAACATCTAAAACTAGAATCACACTGAAATAAAGAAAACAATACTCCGATCCTCAGAAGATGAGAACTCACCACTGTCAGCTGATAGAGTTTGGAGCGTAACTAACTGCGGGGATGAGCTTGGAAACCTGGATCTATATCATAAAATGATATCACACATAAATTATGCGGTCAGTACTTGGAATGTACTGAGTATATGGGAAACATAAATGAAACTGGAAATATGCTAATTTACTGAGAAAGGGATTTAGCTGAATACATGACTAAATGCATAACTGAGATGAAGTACAATGACCCTATCTGAAAATGCATAGATACTGGTATAATATTCTTGTTTGAAAACATTTAATGAAATATAAGTAAATCTAGTTTTAGGTTCATGTACATATATTGAATTTGAAATCATAAACTGAAACTATAACTAAAATAACTATACTTAAACTTAAACTGGGCTATACCATGGGAGAGCCTATTAACTGACAAACTCCAATGTGAGCCTCATGGAGCCCGACCTATAATGCTGGTTGGAAGGATGTTCGTACCTTGCCAAGGGTAAGAACTCTGACTGGCGTGATATCAAATGTGACATGGGGCAAAAATCTCTAATAATGATGACCCCTGCTTGCACCTATTGATGCAAGGGAGACACTCTCAAATAACGAGGATCCAATATTCTTGGGCTAAAGTAAATATTCTCTTCTATTGAGAATCCTGTATCCTACGGTGGCACGTAGTTCTAAGACCTAGGTTTGCTGGAACCCTGTCCTGCTCGGTGCTAAGTACTACTCCCAATTGAACATAAGGATACATGTAAACTGATAAATCTAAAGCTGATGTACTAAGACTAGTCGGAACCTTTTTCTCTAATGAAGATCCTGAGAGCCTAAAGGACTATGAAAATGCTAATACTAAGGGCTCATGATATTCTAAGTCTAGGCAGGGTTACTCTCTATAGAAATAAAAAAAAAAATTTAAAAACTCTCTCTGTGAGCCACTGCCGGAAAACCTAGTTTGCCTACACCAATCCTAATTTGCCTACTGTTTTGAGTGGCTATGGCCACCTCTTCACAGGGACAGCCTCCACCAGAGGGTGGGGATGTCAATAAACTTAACTATGCTGCCACTCTCAAAACTGTCGCGATAAATCAAAAGACATTAACAATCGAGCCAGTGACATATTTTCACAGAGAGCCTAGGGTAATCTAGGAGGAGGAAGAAGTCACCCATATGATTCATCGGGAGAACTTGCAATATCCGGTGATCGGGAAGTTTTCTTATAGATGGCCAGAAATCAAAGATCTGCAGAAAATAATACCAAAACAATGTTAATTGAAAGGGAGTGCAATATATGACTGCTAAGCAATAGACATGTCCTTATCAGGGCTTCAAACATAGAGGACTACATGAACTTGATGTCCAACCTGCCTTTTATTTTACTCAAAGAAATTGGACCTAGCCAATGAGAACTCTGAAGTAGGACTCCTATGTTCGGCCCGAAGGAAGAAACATCGGTGGCAATTGCATGGATATCTTTTCCATTATTACCACCAACTTGTTTCATGAGGGAAGCAGTTTTTTCTCTTGCATTTTTTGTGGGTAAACCATTACAAGTAGATATGGCAATAAAGAATCAGACAAGGCCCAGTTGTGCTAGAGTAAAAGTGAAAGTGGATATAATGGGGGAATTTCCAAAGAGGATTAATATTGAAGTGCGAAAAAAAATAGGAAGGTTGTGGGAAAGTGGGTGTGCATTAAATACGACTATGTCCCAAAGTACTGTAAGAGTTGTAAAATCTAGGGACATAGTGAGTAGGAATGCTTCATCATACACCTAGAATTATATCAAAAGAAGGAGGAGAAAGGAAAGGATAGAGAAGGGGAAGGAACGCAGAATATTAAGGTTGTTACAAATGAAAATGGACCAAATAACAGTAAATTTAGGATCCCAAAGCAAGGAGGAGAAGGTTAGAAACCAAATGAATTTTGTTACAATTGGAAATGGGAGAATACAGAGAAAGGTGACAAAACAAAAGGAGAAAGTTTGGAGCTAGAAGCAGGGTAAAAAGGGTGAACAAATTGACACAAGGAATATGTTTGCATCACTGAATGATCAGGAGGAGGTACATGATAGACCAGCAAAAAATACATTTAAGAGTCAAAGGGAAAGTAACATAAGTGAGAAGAATATGCCAGACAATGAGGACAATGATGAGGAAAGTCATGGGAAGAATGTTCAAAATAAGGGTAGAAACCTGAAGATAATCAAGTGGAAGGAATAGGGGAGGGAAACAAAGAAGTAGTCATATGGACAGGAGAAGAGCAGGGCAATATAGAATTGAAGGAGGGCTCTCCTAACCCCCTAAGCATTGCAGTACATGAAGGAGGAAGCAGTGACGCCAGAATTGATGGATTTAAATGAAAGACAGCAGCATCTCGGCCAGGAAAAAGAGGAGGATGAAGATATGGAGCCAAATATTAATAATTCCATACAAACAGGGGATTTATCTCCCGACAAGGGGCATTATTCAAAGGGGGAGGAAAGAAGAACAAGGGGTAGAATGAAATTCTCCTATAGGTTCAAACAAGGAGAAGTAAGGATAAGACCTCCAATAGTGATCAATGAATGGTAAGATCTTATTTTGGAATATTAGGTCTGTTAATACTCAAAATTCTTTTGAGAGATTAATAAATCTAAATATAAAAAAAAATACTCAGTTATAGCTCTGATGGAACCTTTTCAAGGTCCTGAAGAGCTAGATCAATACAAAAGAAAATTGGGTCTACATGGTGGGTGGCAAACTGCTCTTTAAAAATCTGGCTTATGTAGAGAGAGAGGAACTAGGGGACAGATTGTTTTAAACAAAATTCAGCAGGTTACAATGCATTTCAAGACTGTAAATACAAGCATCTATTTAACTGCTATATGTGTTAGATGTTTTCCTATAGAAAGGATGGAGCTATGGGAAGACTTGGAAGAACTGGCTGGGAGCATCCATTTACCATGGATGGTAGGAGGTGATTTCAATGTTATACGAAATGAGGAGGAAAAATTGGGAGGGCTCTCATTTAGACAAGGAGAAGCTACTGATTTTGCTCAATGCATCAGTAATTGTGCTTTGATGGAAGTAAAAACCACAAGAAGCAAGTACATATGGTGGAATGGTAAAATAGAGAAGGAAGCTTTTTCAAGAGACTTGACGGAGTTATGGGGAATCAAGAATTTCTAGACCTTTTTCCCACCTCTGAGGTGCATTATCTGATTAGGTAGGGTTCAGATCATGCACCTTTTCATGTCATATGCAGTACTGATCAGCAAAACATAAATAAGCCTTTTAAGTTCCTAAAGTTTTGGACCAAGCATAACCAGTTTAGGAGGATTGTGGAATAAAATTGGTACACAGATTTTGTGGGCAACCCATTTACTGAATACAAGGCAAAGATTCAGAAAATGAAAAAGGCTTTGGTAATCTAGAGTAGACAGACATATGGAAACATCTTTCAATAGATTGCTACATTGGAGGACACAATAAAGGTGAAGGAAATTCAAGTGAAATTGGCTCCCACAGCTGAAAATAAAATGCAGTTGAACAAGGTAGAAGCAGATTTGAAAAGGTACAGAGGCATAGAAAATGCATATTAGAAGCAGAAGGCTAGGATGAGGTGGTTTAAAGAAGGAGACAAAAATAAAAAAAATTTCATTCATATGTAAATGGTAGAAAAAGAAGGTTTCAAATAGGGGAGATTAAAGATAATCAGGGTCAATTACTAACCTCACAGGTGGCAATAGGGGGCTGTAGTGGCTTTTTTTGAAGACTAATTTAGGAAGCAGGAGGATGTAACATATTTTAGAATGCTGAACAATATTCCTAAACTTATTACTAAAGAGGTCAATGCAAAGATGGATAGGGTGCAAGATCAAGAAGAAGTAAAGAGGGTGGTGTTTGAACTAAATAGTGGCAATGCTAGTGGAGCTGATGGGTTCTCAGGCAAGTTTTATCAAGAATGTTGGGATATTGTTGGAACTGATATAACAAATATGGTGAAGGATTTCTTTTGCGGACAGGAAATCCCCAGATTCATCATCCACACTAACTTAGTTATGATCCCCCAAAAGGAGAAACCTCAAACTATTGGGGATTTCAGACCCATTAGTTTGAGCACCTTTGTGAATAAGATCATCTCAAGAGTTGTGCATGGAAGAATGGTTGACTGTCTTCTTGAGATTATTTCAAGAAATCAAACTGGTTTTGTGAAGGGTAGGAGTATCACTGAGAATGTGTTGCTTGCATAGGAGATCATTAGAGATATAGCTCAGAGGAAAAAATGGCATAATGTGGTAGTGAAGTTGGATATGGCTAAGGCATATGATGGGGTGTCTTAGTTGTATTTGACAAAAGTGCTAAGAAGATTTGATTTCTCAGAAAGAATGATTAATGTGATTTGGAGATTAGTGTCTAATAATTGGTACTCAGTGTTAGTTAATGGACAAACCAATGATTTTTTCAGATCATCTAGAGGATTAAAGGGAAGGATATCCCCTGCTCTCTTCATCATAGTTGCTAAAGTTCTGGCTAGGGTTTTAAACAACCTTCACAATAATGTAGATTTCAAGGGATTTGGTATCAAAAATGGACCCCAGATATTAACCATCTTTCCTATTCAGATGATATTATCCTATTATGCTTAAAGGACAAAAGATTTATAAAGAGTATATTAAAGTTTTGGCTGGATATTTGTTATACCCTGAAAGCCCTAAGATCATACCCGGGAGTTGAAACGGAGAAAATAGGAGTTTTCTGCACCAAGTCACAGAACGAGTCTTCCTGTAACCCGTCAGGCTAACCACGAGTCATTAATTGACTCATGGTGAGGAGTGTTGAATTGTTTAAAAATTTCAACTTGGGGTGACCATGGGCGTGACCACGAGTCGTGCTCAGCCCCACGAGCCGTTAGATCACTCGTGGTCAAGGGCAGTTGAAGGATGAAGGAAGAGCTGGAAGTGTACCCCACGACTAGACACCACGAGTCGTGGTCAATGCCACGATTCATTAGGTAAGTCGTGGTCAGCAGTTGGTTAAGGACTTAATGTTTTGGGCAATGGATGTAACGAGAGGTGACCATGAGTCATGGTCACCAGTAAAGAACCGTTAGGTCCCTCATGGGGCCTTCTGAGGAAATTCGGTAGTGTACGTAATGACTCCTAACCACGAGTCGTGGTCCATGGCAACGTCTCGTCCAGTCCCCCGTTAGGATTGGAAATCTATTTTTCTCTATGAATTTATTAAGGGATTTCCCATAATTCCTATGATACTAAGTCTTAAACTATGTTGTTTTAATATATGAATAGTTAGTTTTAAGAGGGGTAAGTTTATTCTAAGTTATTCCTATTCATGCATGCAAGTGCAGAAGCCTAGAGAGGTGATCAAGCTCAATTTCTTCCAAGTTCTTCTCAATTCTTCCTTGGGAGATCAGAGGAGTTATAGAATCAAATTATCTCAGGTATGTAGGGTTATGAATTGGTGAATTTGTTCACACCCATGCCCAATCAATCTCTATTTCATGAAAATCTATATGTTGATCCTATGGCGTTTTAACCCAATGCATGAATTTCCTAAGTTTCTACATGGGTATGATCTAAGTATGTTTCTATTATTGAATTATGATTCATGGAAAAGTTTTACAATGTTTTCAAGTTTTATAAATTATGATGCTCATCCATGAGAAGTTCATGAAAGTTGAGATCTATGATGTAGTTCAAGTATAATGAGATATTTATGATGAAAACCATTTTTCAAGTTACTCATGTCTACAATCATATTTTCAAGTGAATTAAGTATTTCAAGCATGTTTAAGTATTGGGAAAGCCCATATGCTCAAGTATGATTTATGATCTCACGAATTAGCTTACCACATGGTTTGGGAGTCAAGTCTCCCAATTATATTCAGCTTGTGGTATGGTTTGAGCCAAGGCTCCTCATGTAATGATTTTGACTATGCATGTATATTATTATTCAACTTCTTCACTAGATGACGGTCAGCTTTTTTGAAAAATGACGGAGAGCATATGCATGTTTTTAGGAATAGTTTCTAGCACCGAGTAGGCTAAGGGTCAGTCAACCCTGTGCCTCAGAACTACAAACCAACGTAGCTTTACTTTTATATATTTTGGGACCTCCCTTGGAGCTTTCCCCTATCCCAAGGGTACTTGAGCTTGATATTGATATCATAGTATTGTCCTTAGCCCTAGCAAGGCTTTAGACTGCTCTATCCACTTCAGTTTGATAGTTGGGACCACGTAAGCTCTATCGTGGTAATGTCGGTTATAAGAAGAGTCTCTCATTGTTCCTCATGCTTTCAGTTATGCATGTTTATCATTCATGATATATATATATATGTGTGTGTGTGTGTGTGTGTTCTAAAGCAGGTAGACCCAAATGTTTAGTTTTACTTATGATTATCAGATTTCAGCTTTGGGTCATTCGATTCAGTTATGATGTTCAGTTATGTTCAGATCATGATTTAAAAAAATAGCATGCAAACCCTTCTCTTAGATTCTTATCTTGATTATATTTTATATTATGGATGTTTTAATGATTTTACTTACTTAAGAGGTTTTACTTACCTTGCATACTCGGTATATTCAACGTACTGACCGTATACTCTATGCTGTATCATTTATGATACAGACTCCGATCTTCAGACTCAGCCCCGTCACTAACCAGCTTCCGGAGTTAGCATCTAGTCTCTATTAGTGAGTCTTCATCTTCCGAGGGCACCTTTTTATTCAGTTATGTTTACATATTTTCATTTTCAAACTTAGAGAGTTAGTTGGGGTCTTGTACCATCAACTTATCAGACATGGAGGCTTTTCAGACATAGATTGTAATCAACTTCAGATTTGTGTCTGTATTCCGATGATATATATGTTTATACTTCTGCTATGTTTATCATGAATGATCTTCTACTTTTATTGATTGAGTTAGATGTATGTTCATGCCATTGGTCGACTTGGAGTCCCTCCGGGCTCCTTGTCCCATGTCTCGATCCGGGCCTATGTTAGGGTTGTGACAAACTTGGTATCAGAACCAGGTTTTGAAGTGTCCTAGGGTGTTTGAAAGTCGAATTAAGTAGAGTCTTTTTTTATGGGTGTTAAGCATGCCACACTTATGATGAACAGGCTATGAGACGTTTAGGAAATGTTCCCTTCTTTCATGACTATATCCCGTGCTATGAGTTCGACTCTCTCCATTCCTCTAACTCGTGCTATACGCGTGTGAAGAAATATGTCTTCTCAGAGCAACATCGGGAGGCAGCCATCCCCACCAACCCCAATGGATCCTACGCTCTTGGACGCAGTCTGAGTGTTGATATGAGCCATGATCACCCAGCCCAACCAGATGACTATCGCATCAGCAAGCCCTACCGGAGAGGCAGTGGCTACTAGGGTTACAAATCTCACGAAGAGGAGCCCGTCTAAGGTTGGTGATTCGAATATGGGTGGAGAGTTTAAGGAGGAACAAAAGGCCCAGGACCGAAAACCTTGAGAGCTCCCAGCAGGGGTCAAGTAGTGGGAGTCACTCTCAACCCCAGCAGAGGTCTTTAACTTAGGTTCAGGGATACAAGCCCCTGGTGAGGGAGATTACTTATCAAGTTTGTGAGCATTGTAGGAAGAACAACCTAAGAAAGTGCGTGGTGGGTTTAGATGTATACTTCTATTGTGGCCTACCCAGACATAAACACAGGGATTGCCCTTCAGCCAAGAGAGACGGCCAGAGAAGTCGTGCCCCGGCCACCCTTCCAACAGCCCTATCTATCCAGTTAGCATGCCTAAAATGTGGTAGAACACACGCAGGACAGTTTTTGGCAGGTTCAGACACTTGTTACGGATGTGGGGAGGCCGGACACATGCACAGGAATTGCCCATCGGCCAAGCAGGGAAAGGGTAGAGCTGGTGTGCCAATTACCGGATCAGCAGCTCAAGAAAATCGCCAATCCCTGCAGGACAGGTTACCCAAAGCAAGTGGAAATCAGCCTCGGATGTAGTCCTAGGTATGTTATAAGCCTTCCTACCTGACCTACCATTATTTCTAGTTTCGAGAACTACTATATGAAGTACAACATCCCTTTGTGCATTTTAATATGAGATTTATTTCGTAGAAGGTAGGGAATGATTATAAGTATAATTCTTCAGCGATAGCTTTGGAGGTGAATGGGAAATCCGGAGCTAGTGATATTAGTGTAACCTTAGTGAAGGATCCTAGAGCCTTAGAATGATGGCCGTAAACTAAGGGAGAAGATGGTAAGTGAAGGGCCAAGTCAAGTCTTAAGTTTTCTAGTAAGGAAGTTCTAGAAATGGTAATTAAGGGGAGTCAATCCATCCTTATTTAGGTGTTTCCCTTATGTTCGTTCGATGCTACGCTCAATTCATGCTTATGTTCAGAACCCTAAGATGATAGGTAACCCCCGCCTGTCAGCCATCCCAATATTACTCCATGACTCCATAATTCAGTTTCATGTCATGACCCTCATTATGTATGTGAACTCATTTCTCTCAGCATGCTCAGCTCTATGAACTTAGTCATTAAGATTTTCCCTATCGGCTCATAAGATCGTGTTATATCAGGTATATTCCCAACTTAGATTTCTTAAATGATTCGTGCTCGTGATTTCCTTACTCTAAACCTGATGGATTATGCCCATGATGGAGATGATGGTTAAAATAGGTACATTCAAGGTAACTCCCTATCCCTACCATAGGTGCCCAATATGTAGAAGTTTAAGAAGTGTAATTATTAGCCGAGCTGGGAAGTGCAACATCCCGCATGGTCAATTTATGACTGTAGATCCATTTTCCTAGGTCGAACCTTCCCATATCTTTATTTTTTTATTCATGACTTACGGAGGTGGGTGACACCGTTCTTGAGATAATCTAATAAAGATTGGGTGAGATTTTTTATTTTGGAGAGGTTTGACCAAAGTCAATATTTCAGGCTAACGAGCTCAAAATTGGGTTTTGAAAGCTCAATTGGTTCTGGAATAGTTTGGGGTGGATTTGAACGTTTTGCGTGTTTAGCATGATTTTAACCATAATACGTGACAACTTAGAGGTTCGGGACTCTAAAAAATTCATAGCACAAATTGTAGGAGTTTGACTTGTTGACGCAACGGATGGTGGTGTCGTCGTTCAGAATGGATCAGAATCTTCTATGATGACCAGGGTCAAAGCTAGGTAAGAAGAGGATTCTATGTGAGTGAAGTTGAAGGAAGTCATTCCAGATCAAAAGGTAGAGGTCGTCTCCAAAGGGGGAGATGGTGTGCTTTGATATTAGGGGAGTTGGTGTGTTTTGGGTGTTGATGATTTAAAAGATTGGATGTCACACAAGGCTCATGGTTCCATATGCTCCATACATCCAGGTGCCACCAAGATGTATCGTGACCTACGGGAAGTTTAGTGGTGGAACGGCATGAAGAAGGGCATAGCGTAGTTTGTGGCTAAGTGTCCAAATTGTTTGAAAGTTAAGGTTGAGAATCAGAGACCAAGAGGTGTGCTTAAGGACATCAATATCCCTACTTGGAAGTGGGAGGAGATTAATATGGACTTCATCATAGGGTTGTCTCGCACTCGTCGACAGTATGACTATATTTGGGTGGTCATGGACAGGTTGACCAAAGCCGCTCATTTTCTACCGGTCAAAACCACTAAATCAGTAGAGGATTAAACTAAACTATACATTTGAGATCTAGTTCAGTTGCATGGAGTTCCCTTGTCCATCATATCCGACAGAGGTACTCTGTTTACCTCTCAGTTTTAGAGATCATTTCAAAAGGGACTTGGTACATAGGTCAAGCTCAGTACAGCATGTCACCTGTAAATGGATGGTTAGGTGGAGTGGACTATTCAAACTCTCGAGGACATGTTGAGAGCGTGTGTGATTGACTTCAAAGGTAGTTGGGATGATCATTTGCCTCTCATTAAGTTTGCGTATAACAACAGTTACCATTCCAGCATTCAGATGGCGTTGTTTGAGGCTCTCTATGGGAGGAGATGTAGATCGCCTATTTTTTATTTGAAGTTAGTGAAGTCGCAATGACAGGACCAGCTTCAGTCTATGAGGCTATGGAGAAATTTCAGCTCATACGGTACAGGTTGAAAACAGCTCAGAGTTTCCAAAAGTCCTATGCAGATGTGAGAAGGAGAGAACTTGAGTTTGAAGTCGACGATTGAGTGTTTCCAAGGGTATCTCCCATGAAGGGAGTGATGAGGTTTGGAAAGAAATGAAACTCAGTCCCCGTTATGTTGGCCCGTACCAAATTGTGAAACGGGTTGGCAAAGTAGCATATGAATTGGAGGTTCCCTCAAAATTAGCTTTAGTCCATCCAGTTTTTTTTTCGTATATCGCTCTTAAAAAAGTGTTTGATTGATCCAACTCTGGTTGTTCCGGTGGAGAGTGTACGTGTAAAGGACAGCCTTAGTTATATAGAGGTTCCAGTCGAGATACCGGATCAGCAGGTTCGCAAGCTAAGGAACAAAGAAGTGGATTCAGTTAAAGTTTTATGGAGGAATTAGTATGTTGAGGGAGCTATAAGTGAAGCTAAAGCAGATATGATGGCTAGATACCCACATCTACTCCCTTCCGGCTCAGTTTTAGCTTGAGGTATCAATTTTTTACCTAAACCTCAATTCAGTTTCATGTTCAGCTCATGTACCTCAGTTTCTTTCATGTAAAAGTACGTATGTACGATTCATGAATTTAGTTCAGTCATGTAGTTCAAATCGGAGTTAGTCATTCCGTTAGTTTTCAGCTTATATGATTAGTATTTGAGTATGATGATTGCATTTCTCTAATTATCTCTATGATTTTCAATATTCGAGGATGAATGTTCCTAAGCGGGAGATATTGTTATACCTCGAAATCCCTAAGATCAGATTCGAAAGTTGAAATGGAGAAAATAGAATTTTTATGCACCAGGTCACAAAACGAGTCGTCCTTGACCCGTCAGGCTGACCACGAGTCGTTAAGTGACTCATGGCGAGGAGTGCTGACTTGTTTGAAAATTTCAAGTTAGGGTGACCGCGGGTGTGACCAGGAGTCGTGGTAAGCCCCACAAGCAGTCAGGTCACCCGTGGTCAAGGGCAGTTGAAGGATGAAGGAAGAGCCAACAGTGTACCCTACGACTAGACACCACGAATCGTGGTCAATGCCACGATTTGTTAGGTGAGTTGTGGTCAGCAGTTGGTTAAGGACTTAATGTTTTGGGCAGTGGAGGTAACGAGAGGTGACGACAATTCGTGGTCACCAGTGATGAACCATTAGGCCCCTCGTGGGGAGCCTGTGAGAAAATCTAGCAGTGTACGTAATGACTCCAGACCACGAGTCGTGATGCATGGAAATGACTCGTCCAATCCCCCATTGGGACAGGCAGTCTATTTTTCTCTGCAAATTTATTAAGGTCTTCTCCATAATTCCTATGATCTTAAGGTCTAAACACATCGTTTTAAGCTATGAATAGTGAGTTTTAAGAGGGGTAAGTTCATTCTAAGCTATTCCTATTCATGTATGCAAGTGTAGAAGCCTAGAGTGGTGATCAAGCTCAATTTCTTCCAAGTTCATCTTAATTCTTCCTTAGGAAATCAGAGGAGTTATAGAATCAGATTCTCTTAGGTATGTAGGGTTATGAATAGGTGAATTTGTTCACACCCATGCCCAATCGCTCTCTAATTCATGAAAATCTATATGTTGATCTTATTGGGTATTAACCCAATGCATGAATTTCCTATGTTTTTACATAGGTATGATCTAAGTATATTTCTATTATTGAATTATGATTCATGTGCAAGTTTTAAAATGTTTTCAATTATAAATCATGTTTACAAGTTTTATAAATTATGATGCTCATCCATAAGACGTTCATGAAAGTTGAGATCTATGGTGTATGTTCAAGTATTATGAGATATTTATGATGGAAAGCATGTTTTCAAGTTACCCATGTCTACAATCATGTTTTCAAGTGAATTAAGTATTTTCAAGCATGTTTAAGTATTGGGCAAGCCCATATGTTCAAGTATGATTTATGATCTCATGAATTAGCTTACCACATGGTTTTGGAGTCAAGACTCCCAATTATATTCATCTTGTGGTTGGTTTGAGCCAAGGCTCCTCATGTTATGATTTCAACTATGCATGTATATTATTATTCAACTTCATCACTATACGATGGTCAGCATCGTTGAAAAATGATGGAGAGAATATGCATGTTTTTGGGAGTAGTGTCTAGCACTGAGTAGGCTAAGAGTCAGTCAACCCTGTGCCTCAGAACTACGCACCAACGTAGGTTTACTTTTATATATTTTGCGACCTCCTTTGGAGCTTTCCCTTTCCCCAAGGGGCCTAGAGCTTGATATTGATATCATGGGATCGTCGTTAGCCCTAGCAAGGCTTTGGATGGCTCTACCCACTTGAGTGTGATAGTTGGGACCACGTAAGCTCAATTGTGGTAATGTTGGTTATATGACGAGTCTCCCATTGTTCCTCATTGTCACAATTCGAATAGAGGCCCGGATAGTAGACACGGTACAAGGGACCTCGAGAGACCCCAACTCGAACCACGGCATAAGAATTCGACTAACTCATTTAATAAACTTGAAGAAGACATAAATATAAACTTAGTGGAAGTCTCATACAACATAACATCAGGATAATATCTGAAGCTACACATAAATAAGTTTGAAGCCTCTAGTCTAGACAAGTTGATGGGACAGGACCCCAACTAACTCCACTAAACATGAAACTGAAATACGACATTAAACTGAGAGCCTGGTCCCCAAAAGATGAGGACTCACCAACCCTGGGCTGATAAGGACTCTGAAAAAGCTTATTAAGATCGAGGCTAAAGCTGCGACATGGGTCTTGTATCATGAAACAATACAGCATAGAAAGTACGTGGTCAGAACGTGGAATGTACCGAGTATGAAAGGTAAGTAAAACCGCTTAAGTAAAAGAAATGATTTAAAACATATCATAACATAACATAGGCTTTCAATCATAAGTAGAAGGTTTACATGCATTCATTCTGAAATCAAAATCTTGTCATAACATGACCATGCAAAGCTTTAGAACATCATGAATGACTCGAATGACTCAAAGCTGAAACATAACATTTATATTTAAAAGCTGAACAATGAGTCAAACCTTGCTTTTAGAACATGCATGCATAAAGTAATCATCATGAGTAATGAGTATACAAATCTGAATGATATAGACAGTGGGAGACACGTCACTTAACCGACATAAAATGATAGAGCTTACGTGGTCCCAACTATCACACTCAAGTGGGTAGAGCCATTCATAACCTTTCCAGGGAAATGGATGATACCATGATCTCGACATCAAGATCAAGGGCCAATAGGGTTGGGGATAGCTCACAAGGGAGGTCCCAATAATATAATAGTATCAACCTACAATAGCGCGTAGTTATGGGGAATAGGGTGATCAACCCTTAACCCGCTCGGTGCTAGAGTCTTCTCCCAAAAATATGCAATGCTCTACATCATATATCACGAAGATCAACAACGTCTATGGATGAAGCTCAACATCGTCTATTGACGAAGCTCAAGATGAAATCATGCATAGCTCAACATTGTATGAAATGAAGCTCAACATTGTCTATTGACAAAGCTCATAATGAATACATGCATAGACAAGACATCATATGAATGTGAAGCTCAACATTGTCATACATCTCAATTATGAATTCATGCACGTGAGAAGCTTTATTTCGAAACATACCACAAGCTCAAGTATAAGTGGGATAATCTACTCCAAATCATGTGATAAGATACATGGAAGAATATTTAACTCAACATACCACAAGCTAGAAATCATGAAATTTTGGAGACTTTGCTTCAAACAATGTGGTAAGCTTACTTCTGGAAAATCATCATTTTTAAATCAACATGTGGGCATTGCTCAAACCTTTATCATACTTGGATCTACTCAATTCAATTTGAAAAAAACATCATAGTCATGGGTAGCTTTAGAAACATACTATTCATCATCAAATCTCATCATCATTATACATTCATCATCATTCACTTCTCTTATGAACTTCTCATCCATGGGCATTTTAGATTCAAAGTTTAGGAGAACAATTTTTGTATTGAAAACAATTTAGAATCTTCCCAAATATCCAAATTCATAAATAATAATATAATCTAATTATACCCATGCAAGGAGATTGAAGAATCATACAATTGGATAAACACCCCATACTTGATCATTGATAATTTATCATAAATTGATAGGAATTGGGCATGGGTGTGGAAGGAGACATCCACTCATAGCCTTACATACCTGGAATTAGTGGATTCTAACACTCTCCAATTGCCCAAGGTAAGATTCCAATAGAAACCTTGAAATTTGGCCTTGAATCACCTCTTCAATCCCTTAGACTTACATGCATGGAAGGAATAACTTAGAGTAGGCTTTTCCCCTCTCAAAACCAGCCTTGAACGATGTAGTATAGGTCCTTAGGACTAGGAAATGATAGAAATGCCCTTACTAAATTCTCTGAAAACTGGTCACTAACAACGGATGAACCAACGGGTCGTTAGAGGATACCATGACCCGTTGTAGTTGCCCATGCTATGCACTGCACCATCCATATCTCAGATTCAAACCACGAACATACAGGACGACTCGTTCTAGGGTTCAATGGGTCGTTCAATCAGTCATTGTTTCCCTCTTCTGAAACTCTGCACTTCTATTCAATGAGCCTCACCACGACTCGTTGTAAGCGAAAATAGGCCGTGGTTTCCATCCGTCGTCTCCACCGAGAAGGTCCACTGCCTTACCATGACTCCAGATAGTGAACCGTCCTTCCTCACAACGGGTCTTTGTAACGCTCGTTGTTACCACTGCCATCAGGCCTGACTTCTTATCACGGCTGCTTACAACAGCTAGTGGTTACATACCATGAGTCGTTCCTCTCGTCCTGCAACCTTTTTCCAAAATTTTTGCAGTTTTCCATTTTAGCTTCCCGGGTCTACTCCTAGGCACTTTCGAGGTATTACAATATATCCCCCTTGGGAATATTCGTCCTCGAATGTTGGAAACAAGTAGAAAACAGAAACATACCATTTATCATATACAGAACTGATCATTTTAACTGAAAACTAAGGGAACGACTACCTCCGATTCAAAACACACAGGTGAACTGAATTCACCAATCGTACACACATCCACATACATAAAAGAAACTTGTGCACATAGTTCAAACATGAAGACTAAGTAGAGTATGAGTGCAAAACTGATACCTCAAGCTGATACTGAGCCGGTAGAGAATAAATGTGGGTATTTAGCCATCATATCTACTTCGGCTTCCCATGTAGCTCCCTCAACAAGTTGATTTCTACATAAGACCTTAACTGAAGCTACCTCTTTGTTTCTTAGCTTACGGACTTGACAATCTAACATTTCAACGGGTACTTCTTCATAACTAAGGTTGTCTTTTACACCAACACTGTCCACCCGAACTACTAAAGCTGGATCACCCAAGCACTTTTTCAAAAGTGACATATGAAACACAAGATGTACTGAAGATAACTCTGATGGCAAGTCCAACTCATACGCCACATTACCAACTCTCCTCACAACCCGGTAGGGACCAACATAGTGGGGATTGAGTTTCCCTTTACTTCTAAACTGAATGACTCCCTTAATGGGAGATACCTTTAGAAATACCCAATCGTCCACCTCAAACTCCAGATCTCTTCTCCTCACATCAGCATATGATTTCTGATGACACTGAGCGGTCTTCAGCCTGTCCTTTATCAACTGAACCTTCACCGTGGCCTCATGAACTGGATCACGCCCTAGCATAGTAGCTTCCCCAACTTCAAACCATCTGATGGGCGATCTACACCTCCGCCCATAAAGACCCTCGAATGGTGCCATCTGAATGGTAGAGTGATAGCTGTTATTGTAGGAAAACTCGATCAAGGGCAAGTGATCATCCCTACTACCTTTGAAGTCCATCACACATGCTCTCAACATATCTTCGAGGGTCTGGATTGTTCACTCCGCCTGACCATCTTTTTGAGGATGAAAGGTTGTACTGAGCTTAACTTGAGTCCTAAGTCCCTTTTGAAAAGAACACAAAAATTGGCAGGTAAACTGAGTACCTCAGTCTAAAATAATAGACAAGGGCACTCCATGAAGTCGAAACAACTCCCCAATATAAAATTTAGCATAATCATCTGCTAAATCTGTGGTTTTGACCGGTAGGAAGTGTGCAACCTTGGTTAACCTGTCGACCACCACCCAGATGGAGTCATATTGTCGGTGAGTACTAGGTAAGCCTGTAATGAAATTCATATTAATCTCTTCCCACTTCCAAGCGAGAATGTTGATATCCTGAAGTACGCCTCCCGACCTTTGATGTTCAACCTTTACTTGCTAAGAATTCGAGCACTTAACTACGAATTCTGCAATATCCTTCTTCATACCATCCTACATATAGATTTCTTGCAAGTCTTGATACATCTTTGTGGATTCCGGATGGATAGAATATCTGGTACCATATGCCTCATGCAATATCAGACCTCTCAAATCATCAACGTCTAGGACACATAGATGACCCTGGTATCATAGCACCCCATCTACACCTTAAGAGAAGACCTCCACCTTTTGACTTTGCACCACTTCCTTCAATTTCATCAACATCGGATCCTCATCTTGCCTAGATTTGACATCAACCACCAAGGATGATTCTAATTTGTTTTGCACAACAACGCCTCCATCGATCGAGTCGACCAATCTAACTCCCAACCTTGCCAGCCGATGGACATCTCTCAGCAACTCCTTCTTTCCCTTATCCACATGGGACACACTCTCCATAGAGAGCCTACTAAGTGCAACCACATTAGCTTTGCCCGGGTGGTAGAGAACACTCATGTCGTAGTCCTTCAGTAACTCCAACCACCTCCTTTGCCGAAAATTTAGATCTTTCTACATGAACACATATTGTAAGCTCTTGTGATCTGTGAACACATCCACGTGGACCCCATACAAGTAGTGTCGCCATATTTTCAATGAAAACACCACCGCGACCAACTTAAGATCATGGGTCGGATAATTCTTTTCATGAACTTTCAGCTGTCTTGAGGCATATGCTATCACTTTCCCATGCTGCATCAACACACACCCTAGTCCCACTCGTGAAGCATCACAATAGACCACAAATCTATCCGTACCCTCAGGTAGAGTCAACAGTGGTGCTGACGTGAGTAGGGTCTTTAATTACTGGAAGCTTCTCTCACAAGCCTCCGACCTTTGGAACTTTACCTTTTTTTGAGTCAATCTGGTCAATGGGGCTGCAATTGATGAAAAGCCCTCAACGAACCTCTGGTAATAACCCACTAAGCCCAAGAAGCTCCTGATATCTGATGTGTTCACCGGTCTGGGCCAATTCTTTACCGCCTCGATCTTTTGAGAATCTACTTTTATACCCTCACTCGACACCACATGGCCTAGAAATGCCACAGAGTGCAACCAAAACTCGCATTTTCTAAACTTTGCATGCAACTACTAATCCTTTAGGGTCTAAAGCACTACTCTCAAGTGACCGGCATGCTCCTCCTTGCTCTGAGAGTATATGAGGATATTGTTGATAAACACAATCATGAACATGTCTAGATATGCCTTGAACACCCTGTTCATTAGATTCATAAAAGATGTAGGAGCATTGGTTAGTCCAAAAGAAATAACAACAAATTTATAGTGACCATACCGAGTCTTGAAGGCGGTTTTTCAGATGTCACTCTCCCGAACCCTAAGTTGGTGATACCTGGACCTGAGATCAATCTTGGAGAAACACCTGGCACCTTGTAGCTGGTCAAACAAATCATCAATCCTGGGTAAGGGGTACCTATTCTTGACGGTAACATTATTCAACTGTCGATAATTGATACACATGCGAAGGGAACCGTCCTTCTTTCGAACAAATAATACTGGTGCATCCCATGGAGACTTACTCGGTCTAATGAAACCCTTATCTAACAGGTCCGTCAACTGATCCTTCAACTCTTTTAACTTGGTTGGAGCCATCCTGTAGGGTGAAATAGATATAGGCTGCGTGTCAAGGAGAAGATCTATGTCGAAATCAATCTCCCGCTCGGGAGGGACACCTGGCAAATCATCAGGATGACCTCTGGGTACTCACATACTATTGGAACTTCCTGAATAGTCGGGGTCTCGAACCCCACATCCTTAACCCTAACTAAATGGTACATGCAACCCTTAGAAATCATCTTTCTGGCGTTGAGGTAGGAAATGAATCGACCTATAGGAACAGTTGAGCTAACCTTCCATTCAAAAACTGGCTCACCCAGGAATCTGAACTCTACTGACCGGGTTCTACAATTAACTAATGCATAACATGCATACATCCAATCCATGCCGAGAATAACAACGAAGTCGATCATGGATAACTCTATCAAATCTGCTGAGATGACCTTTGAAGGATTGAGACTGGGAAATCTCTATATACCCTTCTAGATATAACTGAGTCACCTACTAGAGTAGAAACTGAGAAGGGCTCTGATAAGACATCGGGACTGACTCCGTATCTACTGGCTACATATGGTGTCATAAAAAGATAGGGTAGCCCCTAGATCTAGTAAAGCATACACATCAACATGAAAACTCTTAACATACCGGTGACTACATCTAGTGAGGCCTCTTGCTCCTGATGAGTGGCTAAGGTATAGAATCTGTTCTGGCACTGCCCAAAAGTTGTGCTAGTAGATGCCCTCTGATATGCTGTGCATGGGGGAGGGGCTGCTGAACTAGAAGCTGGGCTTCAACCCCTAACCTGGTCCTATCTCACAGCTGGACAATCTCTGAGCATATGACTAGGCTGCTCACATCCAAAACAAGCTCCTAACCCTGCCAAGCACTGGCTTGTGTGTCCTCGGCCGCACCTGCGACAAGTTGGAATGCTGGAATCCGTGGGTCTACTTTTATGACCCCTCGAGCCTGATTCTCTCCCCCTATGATCATGTCTGGGCCTAGATTGCACACTCATGGCTGATGATGCTTGGGCTAACGATCTCTTGTGGGTCTATTGTCGATGCCCACCACTGGACCTCAGCTGAGAGAACCTGTGGTCCTCAGTCCTGGCCCTGTTGGCCTCCCTCTCCCTCGAATATGCCACCTCCATCTACTGGGCGTACAACACTATGCGAGGGAAGTCCATTTCCTAGTGAAGCATAGTTGTCCTGCAGTCCTTGTCCAAATATCCTGCTATACCATGCACAAATATGCTCACCCCTGCCTGTTGGTCGGCCACTAACTCCAGGGCATACTTAGATAGGCGGGTGAACTCAAGGGCGTACTCCTGAACAGTCATCCTTCCTTGCTTTAGATTCAAAAATTCAGCTGCTTTCAACTCCCTCATCTCTTGAGGGAAGAACTGATCTAAGGCTGCAACCTGGAACTCCTCCCATGTGACCGGACCTACTCTAGCGAACCTACTATCCTTCCACTGGCGGAACCAAATATGTCCAACCCCCTTCAACTGGTAGGACACCAACTCTACACACTCAACACTGCTCACCCCCATAACCTGGGTGATCTTGACAATCTCATCGATAAAATCATGTGGGTCCTCATCTACCTTGGACCCCAAAAACTCCGGCGGGTTCATTTTCAAAAAGTCTCAGATCCTAGACGCCGTCGCATTGCTGTTTTGAGGAACATGCGCAATGGCCTGCTGATTGACCTGAGTGGTCAAGGCCTGCGCCAGCATCTGAATGGTAGCTCGGAACTCAGCATGAGTGGCTGAATCTGGTGCCTGAGGCTCCTGAACTGATGGGGATGGCTGATGCCCATAGTCGTTCCCATCTTCGTGGCCTTCACCACCTCCATTCCTCCTCCCATTCATCCTTTGAGGAGCCATGATTCTGCAATCGTGAATAGCATGATTAGAAGGATGGAAAGGCTTTTCATCGTACAACATAGATCATGAAGGAAGGGAATATTTCCTAAAACGTCTAGTAGCCTCTTCGTCATAAGTGTGGCGTGCTTCACACCCATGTAAAAGACTCTACCTAATGCGTCTTTCAGAATCCCTAGGAAACATCAAACATATGGATTTGATACCAAGTTTGTCATGATTTGAACGTAGGCCCAAATCATAGACACGGTACAAGGGACCCCGACAGACCCCAACTCGACCCATGGCATAAGCATTCGACTAACTCATTTAATAAACTTGAAGAAGACATAAATATAAACCCAGCGGAAGTCTAATACAACATCACATCAGGATAATAGCTAAAGCTACACATACATAAGTCTGAAGCCTTTAGTCTAGGCGAGTTGATGGGATAGGACCCCAACTAACTCCACAAAACATGAAACTGAGAGCCTAGTCCTCAAAAGATGAGGACTCACCAACCCTTGGCTGATAAGGACTCTAAAAAAGCTTATTAAGATCGGGGCTGAAGCTGCAAGCCAGGTCCTGTATCATGAAACGATACAACATAGAAAGTATTCGGTCAGTACGTGGAATGTACCGAGTATGCAAGGTAAGTAAAACCGATTAAGTAAAAGAAATCATTTAAAACATCTCATTACATAACATAGGCTTTCAATCATAAGTAGAAGGGCTACATGCATTCATTCTGAAACCGAAATCTTATCATAACATGACCATGAATAGCTTTAGAACATCATGACTGACTCGAAAGACTCAAAGCTGAAACATAACATTAATATTTAAAAGATTGAACAATGAGTCAAGCTTTGGCTTTAGAACATGCATGCGTAAAGTAATCATCATGAGTAATAAGTATGCAAATCTGAATGATATAGATAGTGGGAGACTCATCACATAACCGACATACCACGATAGAGCTTACGTGGTCCCAACTATCACACTCAAGTAGGTAGAGCCGTCCATAACCTTAAAAGGGCGATGGACGATACCATGATATCGATATCAAGCTCAAGGGCCAATAGGGTTGGGGATATCTCACAAGGGAGGTCCCAATAATATAATAGTATCAACCTACATTGGCGCATAGTTCTGGGGCATAGGGTGATCGACCCTTAACCGGCTCGGTGCTAGACTCTTCTACCAAAAACATGCAGTGCTCTACATCATATATCACAAAGCTCAACATCATCTATGGACAAAGCTCAACATCGTCTATTGACGAAG